>JAMKCH010012532.1:0-58458 GCA_023653785.1 Ophioderma brevispina | reverse complement strand
GTGTTTACATACCTAGAGAGGTGTTAAATAAATTAACCCCCCTTACACCGCGAATAGCTTAATTCCTACGTTTTTACACATACAGGCCGAGAGAGGATCCCCTATAGAGTCACTCGCTTTTTTATCCTCGCTATTTCCTCGGTTCGTCAAATTTCCTTGGTTTTATGTGTGTTTCATCCACACAGTCGTCGCTGATTCTATGGGGATTGAAACGAAACAACATACACAAAACGACACAACACTCTTATATTTTGTGGGACAATGGTCAGGTGTATTTTATACTGAGTGTATGTTCTTAAAGGTATTTTGTTTGTATTTTTTTTTCATATTCATGATTGTCATCCCACTGTCATCAAAGACCTTCGCTGGACAAAAAACCATCAATAACCCTGTTATGCTGTGCTATATCAATGTGCAAAGAACATATGGGTTTAGGGGTTCAACTGTCTCTGTGAGCATGACCTTTCTTCGCTTTAGAGGCATCCGAAATGTTTCTCTTTTGCCCCGCGAGAACTACTGTCCAAAACACCCATCTACCTTATCTCTCGATGACACTCTTAACCCAGACCCAAGCATTATGCCAGCCTTGCATACATCTACCCAGTTACCTCCCCACCCGATGCTCATTCAGCCTATTCTGCACCAGTTCTCTGCTTTGAGCCTTAACTCCTCTCCCCCGTAAGCATACTCCTGAACAAATTTAACACCTTACCATTCTCTCCATTATTCGACTCCCTTCTCTTCCTGATTCACCCCTTCAAAATGATAACAGGTGAGTGATAAATGTTTAGGTGTTTTAAAACTTTTTATTTGGTAAGTTTAAAATTCTTACACTGTTCATCAAATGTGCAAAAGTGTTGTCTTCGCAGTCGATGCTTAATTGAGCCGTATGACTGAAGTTCCTACTTTAGAAGGGAATAGAGGGAAAAAGACACGGAAAATAAATATAAGTAGGGCAGAGACTGGAAATGTTTTCCTTTAGCCGGGGAAGGAAATAAATCAATTGATTTTGAATCACTCATTTTTCTGAATGTTAAATATCTAATTGCAAGCTGGTCTACGGATGGCTGTTCTTATGTAACCAGAAATGACTCTCACGTGACCTGGCATGCGATTCACATGACGAGTTTTGCTGTTCTTATGCAAGTGATAGACGTAAGTAGATCAGTAAAATATGTATAGTCGCTAAACCCTAGTCTAAAACGGCTAGTTTTTGTAACACGTCTAACCAGCTGGGGGTTGCTTCATCACCATAGATTTTTTAATGCTAAACCCTCGTTTTTTTTTAACGGGACAGGCGTAATTCTTGAACCAGACCCCAAATTACACCAACTAAACATTTCATGAAAGCTGGAAACTTCCTAAAAAGAATAAGTTACTCCATTGAGATGAACTTAAGATTTTTGCAAAAAAAAATCAATCTTTGATGGGTATTTAAGTTTATCAAATATATAGTTAGAAGAGGAAGTTTGTGGAATTAAGATATCCCTCGTATACAAATTAAAAAAAATGAATAAATTGTTTCCTCTTTCATCTAGAAACCAATCCATAAACACGGATGTTCGTGTTTTTAATGCATTTAAAGGGGATCATCCCGCTTTAAAAAGCTGTTTAAAATTTCACAAGCTCGATGGGATCGGCCATGTTGTTGCCAACAATTAACGTGGGTGCTGTGGAATGTCAGAATTTTAGCGGAGTATATAGTGTGTCTCACAAAGAGTTGTAAAATGTGGGACGAGAATGCCAACGAAATTGCTATTCAGCACAGTAATGCTCGAGTAGAGGCATTCATATTAAAGTTCTGGCAATGCCAAAAGCCGTACACAGGACAAATCAACCAATCCCCGAGTAAATCAATTGAGGACCTTCAATGCGTACCTTAGAATTACATTTTGCCATTGCCAGTTAAATAAGATTAAAATGTGATGGGAGTAAGGTGGAGGTTTCATTGGGATATAGTTAAAGTCTTGTAGGGAAAATATCCGAAGTAAGTATTCGTTATTTGTATTGAGGTCTGTGAATCAGTAAATTATTTCTTTATTTCAATTTAATCAATGAAGATGTCTAGCGATTAAATGCATACTAATCCAACTATGTAGTAGTTCACTCAATCTAAGGCGATGACTGCGACGAAATTGTTTGTTTTTTTTGTTGTTTTTTTTTTACTACGCGAGGTTTTATTGCATGTAAACTTGTACAAACCCTCCCAAAAACAAACCTATCAAAAAGGTAGAAAAAAGGAAGATTGCAAGACATGCTAATAGGCCGCATACACCCTATGTGCCATTTCTTCCGATCTTTTGGTTATTATACAAAATATTAAAATGGACGACCCGATTTAAAGCGGCAATGGCACATTTTCAACGAAAATAGATGAAATTTCTTCAATTTACTCTCAAATGATAGTCTAGGCCATTGGAAGAACAGAGATATAAACATACCCCCAAAACAGAGAGGGACATTGATAGATGATAAAGACATCCCGGTAATTTGTAGGCCAACTTTTTTTTTTTCCTACTTTATAACAAATGTGTATTTACATGAATATTTTTGACCCGTACTCACTTGAATTAAAACCAAAAAGGGTTATAGACCGATCAAACAGTGGTGCATAGAGTGGGAGGAAACATGCATGACGTGCGTGTTCTTGTGTTAAACGCCATTTTCGTCTCTGCTGAGTTAAACGTCGCCAGCGACGCTAAATTATAAAATCGTTATGTTTTACCCGTAAGGAAGCTGATTTGGTCTTAATCATTTTTTCGGGTGAGGGCTTGGTGTATATAAAAGCCTTACATACCATGCAAAATATCGATTTTGAAAAAATCTGAGGGCGCACTATTTTTCAAATCTGTCATGTCGCTGTTAAGTATATAAAGTTTTCATCTGATAGAATGGCCTTCGCCCTTCCAAACCCCACCTGTAAAATTTTGAGCATATTTAAACCCGTTTTCCATGGGAGCTAAAAACATGATATAAGCCCATAGAGTACAGTAAAATTAAAAAAAAAAAAATGGGGTTACATTTTCGCTCATAACTCATAAGAGTTCACACTTGTGAAAATAGATGGTCCAGTAAAATCGAGGATGATAGGGCGTGTAATAGCGATCGGGCCACGGCTCTTATTCTTAAGTCTAGGACCGTTTTCAATATGACGTCAGCACTAGACACATGGTGGACATAGATGCAACATTCCAGGACTTACAATACATTAAGCTGTCAATCGATCCATGTTTAGGTTGTACAAGGGGGTGAAGCCCATTCAAAACCAATCGTTTCCTTGCGTGCTGGGCGCTGTATGAATATTGCACGGAATTAATTATTAGTTTGGGTGCATGCTTGTATAGTACCCATAATGTACAATTCGATACAAACCCCCCCCCACCCCCACCAATCGCAAAAATATCAGTTGTTGGAGGTTGGGTGTGCAATTGGGGTTTTTAAATTTTGTCCTTACCCATGGCCACACAACGAATATGAAATGAACGTCAGTCGTCTTGATTTAAATAAACCGCATTACAATTTAATACAGTCTTTTCACATAAGCCTCGCATTGCAGTATGGGAAAAAAGAGTATATGAGTACAATGATCCAGGTGCACTATGATTACACCTGGCCCACCCTCTAACACATACATCAATTGTATCACTACCGATAGGTGTATATGCCAAAGCGGCACCCAGAGTATGTGGAAGAACGGAGCAGCCATTGCTTTCTTTGTGGCCACTCTGTTTTCTTGTGGTCGCCACAAAAACATGAGACGATGGAATATTTCTAAAGATGACGTAACGCTTTTACCTCTCTATCTATATGAAACCTTTTGGGATTGCACAGGATCATGACAGGTGAATGTCTTGTAGTACTGGAATGGTCTATCTTGTCCACCAAACATGTCTTGGCTATTGAAGACGGTCTATACTGTCGTCAGGGAACATAGCTAGGTTTTAATGCAAGCCACAGCAGTCATAAATTCGAGTTTTGCGACCCCGCGTGTAGGTTTGTCTGTGGTCGAGGTTTGCGACGCGTCCTTGTATCGAGTTTTGCGACGCCGGATGTCGAGTTTTGCGACCCGTGTGTCGAGTAGTTTTGTATGTGTCGAGTTTTGCGACGCCGTGTTTGTATCGAGGTTTGCGACGCCGTATGTCGAGTTTTGCGACCACCACGGCCGTGGGGTCGAGTTTTTATGTGGTCGAGTTTTGCGACGTCGGGTGGCCGAGTTTTGGACGGTATGTGCCGAGTTTTGGTAGGTATGTGGCCGAGTTTTCCGGTATGTAGGTGAGTTTTTGACGGGATGTGGCCGAGTTTTCCTGTATGTGACCGAGTTTTGGACGGTATGTGGCCGAGTTTTGGACGGTTGATGTGGCCAGAGTTTTGTGTTTTTTAGAGCTTGTTTCCACATCGAATTATTGTCATATGAAATGTTGGATGATCATATGTTGATTTTTTTTAAATATGATTATAGACAAGAAATCAACTTTGTAATAAAATTAAGATGGATGGTAGATCACAGAATTTTATAACTTGTAATAAACTTAAGATGGGAGCTACACAGATTTATCTCGCAAAGTACCAATATTATAGAATTTCATGTCTGAAATAGCCATACTTTATAGAAAAACACGTGTGGAAAGGATATTTTTTTTGTTTTGCTCCGTTTTTAGTGTTGTGCGCCCTTGACCTTACACGGGCGACGGGCGCAATGTATCCATTTATTTATTTTATGCACTATGGCAAATTTTATCTGGTTTGTCACGATTTTCTTTCTTTCAGCTCGTCTACTGGTATTCACAATTGTAACATTCGTACTAATATATCTATCAAAATCTATTTCTTGGATTCGTTTTATACTAAGGTTAGAGGCGTCAACAAAAAAGGAAAAGAGGTACCCAATATTCTCAAAATGAAAGGAATGGGAATAGGAATAATATAGAGAAATGCCATCCGTGTAAACCGGCAAAAAAGTAGCTAGCATGGTTCTTGTGTTATTGGATTTTTTGCTACACCTTTATTTTTTGTCTTTTAGGTAAATTTGAGGCCAAGGAACACAAATTTGGTTTGTTCCCATTTTTTTCGACCAGCCTTTCGGCAGCCATCTTGGATTTCAAAATGGCCGCTATTTTTAACATATTGTACCTAAGAGAGAAGGGGAGGGGGCACCTTTCGACCCCTTCACCCTCTTTCGTCTTGTCCCCTGCCCTTGACTTGCAAAGCCATACCCCTTTTTCCTATCCCTGCTACATAGAAAGTAAAAATTGGTCTCTATACACACGTATTTGTGATATAAGGCTTCTCTAAAAAACCGTTGCAGTAATTTTGTTTGGCTGCCATCTTGAATTCAAAATGGCTGCCAGTGTTGAATATACTGCAAGCATGCTCTTGACTTCTGAATAACATATAGCGCTAAAAACGGTGGCAATGCCCCTGTTTGTGATACTGAAGTATCTATCTAAAACATAATAAAGTTGACACTGATTTCGTTTGGTGGCTATCCTGAATTCAATATGGCCGACATCTGTTTATGTCACTTTGGTTGGTCGATCTGAACTTGTGAATCACATACTGGGATTAAAATGGTGTTAATACCATTGTTTGAGATACTGGGGATTCCATATTTCCCCCACTAAAGTCGATCTATCGTTTACATACAAACTGCATTACCATCTAACTAGTCACATCCACTGACCTCTCACACATGGATATACGTGTATGAGTCCAACACCGATTGAACAACAGATGTTTGCTTTTTTTTGCCCTTCCTCATGTGGCGGAAACCATGCATACACCTGCTGGGGCATTCATATTTAGTCCACACACATTTCTTTGTTATAACAAAAATTCCTTTAACTTGGACAATAAGGTGAAGTCATTTTAAAAGGAGGAAGGGACAAAAATGCAACTTCCTGTGTTTTCAATCGGCGACTATTAAACTGGTCAGTGGTTACATCTAACTACAAATTGCTCTTCCATGTAAATAACGACACTGTCTCCTATTAATCTGTACGCGTTTCTTCTGTCGCCAATAATTTTCCTTGAGTCAACTTCTATTTTGTCTGTACAATAATTTGGGATAATCCTTTTCTGTAGTTTTTACTGTTTTAAAACAATAGGCTGATTACATAAAATTTTGCATATTTTTTAAAACCTTAGTAAACTTATACAAAATCAACTCTAAACTTAAGACGGAAGTATTGTTCATCATGCGACTTCTTGCACTTTGTAACCAATATTCACGAAATTCAAAAGACAACCTGTCTTTTGCAAATCCATAGCTCTTGGTAGAAATTTGCATAATTTATCACTTCATGTATCGATTTTTGTAGAAATTACCTCGTATTTTTCCATCATTAAACGTAATTAAATGATTTATTGATGTAAAACAACTAAATGTCAATTGTTCATAAACTGAGATTTTTCGAATTTCCTAGGTTCAAGTTTTACAATAAAAACCCCCCCTTTCGCCAATATTTGCTCAGAAAATTTACAAATCAAAACCCGAGTAGTCCAAATCACTGATTCAACGCAGTGCATGAGATGCAGCAATGGTAATTGATGAAAAGTCCACGGGATAAGAAGCCACCCTTGCACTAATCATGCTGGTACCCGTCTTGCATAACAATAATTCGCGGATATCCGGGCGACTTGTGTATGATGAAAATCATTGTTTTTGGTTTAGGCAATGTCTTTATCAGGTAAAGAAAATATTAATCATAAGCTTAATCTGAGACTATTTTCTGTAAAGATAATGAATTTTTACATTTTAAAAAAAATAACAGTTAATTTTTCAAACGCATGTCACAAATTCCTTTAGATTTCTGTAACGGGGTATGCGGCAATCATTTGAAAAAAATAGCTTCTTCGCTTGCAATATATAAGCTATAAACATGTTATAAATCTATTTCGCCATTAAAAAAAATAGAAATAAGCTTTTTCCAAGTAAAAATTGCAGTTTGGCGAGGGTACTTATGGTAGACAATTTTCCACGTTGGTAGACATTTGTTATCCACACCTCTTCAAAACGGAGTTTTCATCATTTGCGACGATTTTTAAAAGAGCAAATACAACTGTAAAATGAACAATGTAAGTAGAGTAAAATACTGTAAATAGAATAAAACAATTTTATTTGGAAAAACTGGAAAAGATACCATTTTATGTTACTTTCCAGACTATTTATGACGCTATTTTAAACATGTTAAAAGTGGAGCTCTTCAAATCCCATACAAAATACCCGAATTCATTCCAATCCTCCTGTATTTTTCCACAACAAACTGTAACTCGTTTACAATATTTTACAACAAATCGTATATTTTGTAGTATAGCGCAAACCGTAAAAACTGTGACATTTTGTGATAGGTCTACTAAGCGGTGTTTCAGTACAAATGGGGTAATAAGTTCACAGTGTCTTATGTTCTTCAGATGAATGTCGCCTCATTTGTGAGGAATGGCCCTCCAATGGAAAACTGTGATCTAGTCTCAAATGTTAAAAAAAACACCTCGTTGCTTTAGTCAATGATATTCCCTACTATAATTTATTACATTTTTTGTAGTAACTCATCACATATAAAAGTTGTGTTTGATTTTCAGAGTATATTCTAATTATTACAGGAATTGCCTGAGATAATGGCTGAACATGTAAATACTGTAAAATTAACACTATTTTTTTTAAATGTTTAACCTTTGGTGATCAACTTTAAAAATGAAACAATCCAACCAACTGTTAAGTTGTTAAGTTAAAGATTCACTGTAAAAAAAAAACATTGTTTAGAAACATGTCGCGAAGTATACTGTTAAGGAAACCCGGGGGTGTCAAGTTTGGTTTGGGTAGGGACGTGCCTCTGAGAGTCTGGAAGTAGGACCAATAGATATACCATTTTTTGTCAAAAAAGGACCCATAGCTATACCAGAGATGCACATTTTGGGCCAAATTTAACCCAAATTTGCCATTTTTTCCTCCAAATTTTGACATTTTAAGCAAATCTGGACAATTTTGGCTTCAGTTTAACTATATTTATTTTGGCTTCCGATTGAGAAAATTTGACTAATTTTCCAATAAATTTGCGGAAATGTTGAAGAAAAAAAACCCGACCCATCGCTTTACCAAAATTTTCATGAAAACGGGGTCATTGATATACCAGAATGCTGAAAATGAGACCAATGTCTGTGGCACGTTCATGTATGGTCATTTGTGTTGAGAACATCCCCGGGTTAGGGAATAAACTTGGGGTCGAATGCCCAAAACACCTACAGGAAAATGAGTGAATGTTTTGAGATATGTTTTGTTATACTGAGATTCTTCGTGCCTATCCCATCTTACTTCTGATGCCAAGCTAAATATATATGAATTGACCCTTTAGAAAAATGGAAAAATTTAGTAACTTTAGTTGTTGCGTTAAAGTTTCACTGTTCAAAACATTCTTTATAAACGTGGTGCGAAGTAGAAGTGTTTAGGTAATAAACATGTCAAATGCCTAAACACCTACCGGCAAATGACTATTTTTCGATTTTAAACTTTTTAAAACGTTTAAGCATAGTACAAATGGTATTTAATTTCACTGTTTTTACAGTGAAATGATAGTGACGGACCTCATTCGTGAAGATGGCCGTCCTCACATGGAGAACAGTGACATAGTTTCATGTTTTTAATTGATATCGTGGATTATTTTAATATTGTTCACTCAAAAAAAATGCTGTTATTCAAGTAAATGTAACGCGGCTTTAACCATCATCAAGGGATTTCACAAAACTCCAAAAACATCGTGAAGAGGTAAAGATCCCGAATTGAATTTTGACTTGTCCCATACGTCAATTCCGTACTTCTTAACAACAGGCGAATTTCTGTACTTGATTGAAAATTAAAAAGTACTAGTATAAACTCAAATACCAGTATAGGGCATATGTCATTGCTGTTTGTATGTGCTATAATCACTCTAAAACTGTGCGTAGTAATTTGACAACTTTCTTTTTTTCCTTATATGTACCGTACAACGGTAAACAGTAAATGGTAAATACTATTTTATTACTAAACGCTATCCATCAATGAGATAATTAAATATGTTTAGTTTTAAACACGGTAATTAAATTATAGTAAGAATGTGTAATTATTTCTAAACATGATTTTTTTACAATGCACATCAAGATTTTGTATCTTTAACTCATCATACAAAAATGGAAAAACAAACTTATTTTGATCATATTATGTCTTCGTTGTTTCTTAACTGTGCATAGAAGTCACGCTAATATTTACAAATTGAAATACTTAAGAAGCGTGTTTGCTTTGAATTCATAAAAAGGTACTGGCAAATGTTTCTTAGTACATACAATATTTTGTCTAGGAATAAATCAGAAGACAGATGAGTTAGTCTTTCATTTTCTTGACCGACCCTCCTTCCTGCCAGAATTAGAAAGGAGACCTGAAATATTGAGAGTTTTGGCTCCCAACTGTCTTCAGACCGATAACATGGATAACGTTTTTACAAACGAAACCCACCTTTTCGTCCATACCGCCACAATAAAAAAAAAAAAAAAAAAAACTCTCTGCCTACAAATTAAATTCCATTACATCAGTACTAATTATGCAAGTCGTGTAAGAATCGTGATCTCTTTAGAAAGGTCAGGCCTTCTGCCAATCCGCGTGAAGCCCGCCACGGAGGTCACGTAATTGCCCAATCAGCGTAACGCCCAACTGCGTGACTCGAGTTTACGATGCATGACCTATCACCTGATGTGATCCCGCGGGAAACGTTCAGTCTGCTGTATCCTTTCATAGGTGCGTACACGCATTGCGAATTGCTGTCATTTTCAAGGTCTTTTTACATGTTGGAGCGGGCAAGTATCATTTTAATGCATTTTTACGTAGGCATATCGCGTAGGGAAGCTAGACAGAAAGCTTGGATAATCAGGGTTGTGACATTAGGTTCGATTTATGAAGAAATATTGTCGAAAATCGTGTGTGGAGATCCAAATTTTACTCGTCCACACATTTGGAAATTGAAGTCAGTATTTTCGTAATTAAAGTTCATGAATTCATGTCAAAAAAAAAAAAAAAAAAAAAATAGGTACTTGACGTTGTGATGTAATTTGACGACAAGACGAAGGCTGGTTGTAATAAAATACTTGAGAAACTGATTTACCGAGTCACGTGCGTCATTCAGAAGGAGCGCAAGGTTCTGTCCCTTGCAACTTACCCGCGAGTCCTCCGGGGCGCTTCCCGCCGTTCCCGCTACACCAGTATAGGGCATATGTCATTGCTGTTTGTATGTGCTATAATCACTCTAAAACTGTGCGTAGTAATTTGACAACTTTCTTTTTTTCCCTATATGTACCGTACAACGGTAAACAGTTATGGTAAATACTATTTTATTACTAAACGTTATCCATCAATGAGATGATTAAATATGTTTAGTTTTAAACACGGTAATTAAATTATAGTAAGAATGTGTAATTATTTCTAAACATGATTTTTTTACAATGCACATCAAGATTTTGTATCTTTAACTCATCATACAAAAATGGAAAAACAAACTTATTTTGATCATATTATGTCTTCGTTGTTTCTTAACTGTGCATAGAAGTCACGCTAATATTTACAAATTGAAATACTTAAGAAGCGTGTTTGCTTTGAATTCATAAAAAGGTACTGGCAAATGTTTCTTAGTACATACAATATTTTGTCTAGGAATAAATCAGAAGACAGATGAGTTAGTCTTTCATTTTCTTGACCGACCCTCCTTCCTGCCAGAATTAGAAAGGAGACCTGAAATATTGAGAGTTTTGGCTCCCAACTGTCTTCAGACCGATAACATGGATAACGTTTTTACAAACGAAACCCACCTTTTCGTCCATACCGCCACAATACGAAATGATTTTCGTTAAATGGACTTCGTTGATATTTTGTTTTGTTGATATTGAATTGGCTCCTTGACATTAAAGGGATTAGCAGCGATAATGCAAGAGAATGGAAAAATGTGGAAATGCATATTTTTAACTTATAAATCAGGGATAGGTCTGTACAATTCCATATAACTGCTTAAAAACCCACCAAATAGTGAAAAAATGAAGTATTTGAGGAAATTTGTCATACAGTCTCCGCAAATAGACATACAGCGACGGCATCTCAAAATCTGCACTAAACAGCTGATTGTGGTTTACACCAGTACAGAATAAACAAAGGTCAATAATGTTTGTGTTTGAGGTCAAGCTATATTGATCATGGTGCACAATATCACGCGGAAAATCTGTGATATTCACCGGGAAAGGCCTTTTTGAGCTCAAGTCGGAATTTTGATACGCACGTATAGAAATTACAGAATCAGGTAAAAAGTACTGCCTTGTCTTTAATACACGGATTTCAAGCCAACCACTTGCAGGTTATGTTCGCATATCCATGCTAGTAACAAAATTATAAAAATATGAATTTTGATGATTTCTTTGATGTTTCGGATTAGCAAATCGCTGCCAATCCCTTTAATAAGAAAGCCATATATCAGTATGAAGAATTTACAGGCAAATTGACACAAGTCTGATGTGCATTTTCTTGCATTTCAGTTGTGCAACCTAAGCCACTGGAATAAACCCTTCTGGAGTGATTTTATTACAGAATACCTGATTTAAACACAAAGCTATTTTAGGCTTTTTCGTTTCAGGTGAAGAAACATATATAAACGCAATACTAACACCCAAAAACGTCTGTTTTGACCAAACATTAGGGCGCCCTATATGCAAAATATGTCGGTGTTCCTTGAAGGGCAATGATCATTTTCTAATTGCTGTAATAGCGGTATTGCTGGTTAATATCTTATATTTTCCAGTGTGTGATGTGCCCTAAAATTTCTTTCTTTAGTATTAATACTTTTATTTTGGAACCTTACTTTTGTCATGGTATAATAATCCAATTTGAAAAAGGGCCAATGATATTGTGAATCATCATGAGGGTTCTTTTTTTAAATTTGAATCGTAAAAACAGCTCAAGCGACATAACGTTCTTTCGCGTTAGTTGATTAATTAAATAGGGCAACTACATACTGTAGCTGAATTAATGTTGAACTGTTTTCTATTAAAGGGCACATTTAAATCCTAGACACAAAATCATGTTATCCCCATCACATCTGGTTTCCCCAGTTGTTGGGCCGACTGCCCTGGCTGCTGCGTTGTCAAAGTCAAAATAGACGTCGTTCTATTGACACGTACGCATTATGATGACAATTGTAGTTAATTTTTTGGCGTCTCACAGTGCTATTGAAGGAACACAGGCTGCATTGTCGCATGGCTTATCTCGCGAATTTTCAACCAAATAAACCTATATTTTGTAACAATAACTTTCAGTAGTTTTTGTGATAACCGGCTGTCACTAGCTGTGAAAGGGGTAGATTTGTTCAGAAAATGTAATGCAATCGAAATTTCCATTTGTTGAGTTATGTGACGATTAATCATAACAAAAGTTGGTCAAGGTTGTCTAAAAAATGAATTTTCATAATTGATATTCAAAAATACCCCCCCTGAAACACCATTTAAACACAAACAGTTGTGATTAGATACAGAATCACTTCAAATGCACCCAAAACAACACGAGCCAGTTCTTTATATTGTTGATACATCCGGAAAAAGAAACCATAGATGGTAAACACAATCATAGCTTATTTATTTTAATTAGGTCATGGAACTCCTAAACCACTGATGCAACAACATTGTAAAAAAACTTTTCCAGACACCTTATATATTGACAATAACTTAAGAGCCAGAAAATCCTATATGTACTCCAAATTTCGGTTTTTGCTTAACGGAGCGACTTTCGGCTTATATCTGCGCCCCTATATTCCCTTCATACCAGTGCGGAAATATTGAATCGTAAATCATCTCCTCAATCGACAAGCGTTTACTACCTACAAATGGCGTCAATGGAAC
Source organism: Ophioderma brevispina (assembly GCA_023653785.1). Classification (NCBI taxonomy): domain Eukaryota; kingdom Metazoa; phylum Echinodermata; class Ophiuroidea; order Amphilepidida; family Ophiodermatidae; genus Ophioderma; species Ophioderma brevispina. The sequence goes on along the minus strand of JAMKCH010012532.1, from coordinate 45,564 downwards.
CTTCCACAGACTGTAATTACTAATGGTACCAAACCTTTATTCCCTCATTTTCAAAACGAGGGTAACAACACCCAGATTTCACTAGATTTTATAGGTTTAAAAAAAATTGTCCCATCTAAAGGCATCTAAGTATTGAACATATAACTAACTGCTTTAATGTAGACCAAACCACCAAATAGTGAACAAATGAAGTATTTGAGGAACTTTTGCATACCGTCTCTGTAAATAGATATACAGCGACGTAGTCTCAAATTTGCACTAAACAGCTGATTTGTGGTTTACACCAGTAAAGAATAACCAACGATCAATAATGTTTTGTGTTTGAGGTCAAACTGTATGATCATGTGCACAATATCACGCTGACAATCTGTGATATTCACCGGAAAGGCGTTGTTTTTTATTTCAAGGCGGAATTTTGATAACGCACCTTGCAGAATATGTTCGCATATCCATGCCATAACAAAAATATACAAAGATGAATTTTTTTTAATTTTATGATTATTTTTATGTTTCGGATTAAAGCAAATCGCTGCTAATCCCTTTAACAAAACGTTTTCATTCATAAAAAGATTGAACTTTTATCTAACTATGTTTGATTTTGGCTATCTATGTTGCTAACGATGGTACCTTTTATGTAATTACTAATGGTGCCAAACCTGTTTAATTCCGGCTCATTTCAAAACGAGGGTAAAACACCCCAGTATTTCAATGAATTTGGAAGGTTGCAAATTATCCCATTCTTTTTGTCTTTTAAAAACGTCGTATTTCAAAGATACCCACAGCTTTTTTTTCAGGTTTTTATTTCGAAAGTTGTGATTAATTAATAATATAATTCATAAAAAACCAGACATCTCAGTTAATTGAACAGACAGTATTAATTTGAATACAAAGTATTTACCATCATGACTTCATAAAACTTTTCATGTACTCAGTATGCAGGAAAATAGTATCCTGTCGCTGTAAGTTTATGCAAAACTTTCTGTGTATACATCAAATGTAGTTGTTAAAATATTACACTTAAGAATTAAAGGGGCAATATCCCAGTTTGCAAATTATCTTCTATGAATAATTTCAATAATACAATAAAATCCCCATTAACGATTAAAATATTCTAAACTGCTCTGTTAATAGGCAATCCCAAGCGACTAAGGAATAAGACTGAAAATAAGAATGAATGATCGTGGCAAGATCAAAGACACGGGGAGGCCAGACTTTGCTCCGGGGCAGGGAGAGTCCACCCAAGGTAGGGGAGGGGCCGTATCAGCGAGTTTGTGGAGGTGTGACGGACGGTGACCTCCGAATGGTGGTACCTTGGGGGTTTCGCCTAGAGTTTACGCCCGCCCGCCTCCGTTCCATGTGGTTCGTCAGACCCTGTGCCATCGGACTTGAGAAGGAAAGCTCTCCTTCAAGAGACTCCGTGCTTGATTTCAGAGGGGGTGAGCGGCCTACCATTTCCAGATTACGAGGCGCTTTATTCCACGTCTTCTTCAACTAACACGAAGTCCGTGTAATGAAGGCCCGTCCTCAACCCCAAGCTTCTAAACAACTCCATGCGGCCACAGGCGTTCACGTATGAAGACCTAGTACACTAGCCGCGGTACCAACAGTTTAAAAGATTTAGTAAGACGCCTTATCTCTGCGTCCGATGCATTTGTCCTTGCCGAAATGGCTTCATTAGTGGTGGGCGAGGAGGATTTACCAGTTAAGCGTCCTTCCTCGTTTTTCGACGGCTGCCAGAAACTTCACGCAAAAATATCACTCTGACTATGATAGGATACTGAAATTAATTCCAAAATCAAAAAGTATTCTCACTTTTTCCTCCAAAATCCAAATTGAGCTGAAAAAATAGTTTCCTTGTAATATCTCAGCTTATGAGCGTTATTTGTGCACATGACCTGTTCAGTTTGACCTCAAACACAAACATTATGATCTTGATCGACTCTTGTAATGGTGTAAACCACAATCAGCTGTTTAGTGTAGCATTTGTATGAGACGCCATCGCTGTATGTCTATATTGCGAGACAAGGTATGAAAAATTTCTTCAAATTTAATCCTTAACGATCCTTGGAACACAAGGATATGATTCAAGCAATACAGCAATGAAGTCACCGCCTGAAAAAAAAAAAGGAATCGTCGGCGTGCCGTTCATTGAGCATTCAACACTAAAATGGAAATACAGATGGAAGGACGTGCAGGGACAATTAAAGGTTTGTTTAGCAGGTGGGACATTTGCAGCAAAGTGGACAAACACACAGTGAACTGAAAATGTTTTAGTTTATTAAAATAGGACCGGGGGGTCCTATGGACCACCAAAATTTGTTTTCGCGGTTGCCGCTTTAAACGTGCGTTTTTTTTTCATTGCATTTTTTGGTAATTGTTGCTTTTAAATAAGCATATTGTTCATACAAAAAAATAAAATAGGCCAAGCCAGTTAATGATTTAATTACCCCCCCCCCCGAGCACTACAGAAGTCGGCTGTAATATTTTAAAAATCCAAAGAAACCATAGCTTTTTTTGGACGATATATGTGCACACATTCATGAAGTAAAAATTAGAACATAATTAATAATTAACACTTTTGTTACGTGAAAACAAACAAGTTCATCAGTACGTTGCCTAAACGTTACTGTACAACTTCTATGGGAAAATGACGTGTCTTTATCCACAAGATGCCTGAAACTGCATGTTTTGTGTTAAATAGAGTATTGGGTATTTCAGAGTAGAGATCAAAAATAAATAAGTTTTCCCAAAAAATATGATGTAAGTGTAAGGTTCGTTGGAATTTTCCGTCTTTCCCAATTTTTGCGTGTTTCGAAACCAAACAGTGGTTTTGCCCCCAATTTGCAGCCCAAATAATAAATAATTCATTACTGATTGGGGGATACCTTATGATCCATCACGTTTGGTATAAATTTCGGTGACAACCCCCTTGTCACTTAAGTGTTTAAAAATAATGAACTGGACTTAGTTACTTAATTAGAAAAAGACAAGGTTGCTGAAACACAGTATATTCTTTCTATCAAACTTGAAATGTGACGGAAAGCAATGTGGTTACTAAGAGGCTGTATATTCAAAACCAATGAAGCGAGAGCTTTGGAAATTTCACAGGAGACTACAAAATTAAGTGAGTATATGTGAGTATGAAACTGGTTTGGTAATTATTCTGTGGTCTACGGGACACGCTGTACTTTGAGACAATTGCCATAAGGTTCGTATAACGAGTAATAATGTTGCGTAAATGGGACTGGGGCTAAGTATAGCGTCGAAAGTTGGTGAAATGCAAAACAGCCCAACAGTACGTCAATGAATTAAACGTCATTATCTGGTTTTGTTCCGGCCACAGTGAAGAAATTGTTGGTTGGTTTGGTTTGTAGGGTGCAAGGAATTGCATGATCAATCGTTCGTATAGCTCACTTCCAGACTTTCAATTAAATTTCCTGTGAATTATATTTTTCAAACAAGAAAAAAAAAACTACTCAACCACATTCTCTGTAGTAGGTTTCTGCAGTCGAATACCGTTAATGAATAGTGAGGTATGAAACCAGTCCATTTCATTATGAATGACGATAAATGTGTCACCTTTTAATAGGGACTGGGAAGCCTGGCTACATAGACTTCGATATCTTTACAATTAATCACCGATGACACATCTACATACCAGCCATGCAATTTGATTACACATGTACTAGAAACAATGTTTCTCACTAATTATGACCCATATCAGAATATTGTTTACCCACAAACTGTACCCAATCTAAACAAATGAATCGCACATTAATGGGCAGCAATACTCGTGTAAAATATTCGTACTTGTATAAGACATTTCTAAAATCGGTTTTTGTCTTTAGAATACAAAATGGAATAACCTACAAGTATTGCAGTGAAATCTCTCCCCACTTAAAGTTTTCAGTCATGTAGTATTTAAGGTTGATACTAAATCATAATGAGTCTTGCAAAAGATGATCATAATTAAAAAACGGAGAACAAGATATCAGCTGAGCATGATACATACGCCGTGGGTTCTGCATACTGTAGAATCAGCATAAATGATAGTTCTGAGAAAAACGGCGTTTGAAAGTTTGAGACTACTTTGAAGCGTGCGGCATGTATTAAATGAAATACAAACCGAAAGGCTATTTTAAGTGGTGTTTGTTAAAGACTTGAATGTTTACTAACTGAGACAGTATAAAATGACCAAAGAAACAACTTTTCTATTCACAAAATGGCCACTGAATGTGAGTTGACAGTTTGTAAAAACCCAAGTGTTTGATTTGCTGTGTTCTAAAGAGTGGATTGGACTGCATGGAACCCGTTGATTTTAATGTTGGTAGGGGAGATTGACTATAGCTACGGGTTTTTTACTATTTTGAAATGTGATGCCGATGATGCCACGATGATAAGAATAACGATGGAGGTGATGATGGTGGCAATAACGATGAAATAAGGGGAACATCGGGCGAGACGATGATGATGCTGACGACGACGACGTCTATTGCGTACAAACGACTTCCATAAGGGTTAAAATGTGAAACATTGAATGTTGCACTATCGTCGTTGTAAAATATAGAGCAGACTGACCACGATGACAACGAATTCAGAAAATTACAACATTTAACCACATTTGGCCCTTAAATCATCATATTCTTTAATTAATCGCCAATATGCTTGAACTAATTTTTGCCTGAAAAACATAAATGTCAGGAAGTAAATACGTTAGAAGGACACAAACATGTAGTGTATGTTATAATAATAAATTAATAAAAGAGTATGAGTTGAACGTCAAAAAATTGAGATCAGAAACTATTTAAAATTGTAACTGCTGTTTCATAACTCACAAAGGTTTGGAGGATAAAAATGGTTATACAACTTTAAAACACAATATTCTCGTTTCTTAATTTTCTCATTACATATATAGTTCCATGCTTTAAAGTAATGACACGCATTAAAAATATACCAACTTGAAATAAACGAATTAAACAGTTAAATGGTAATATACCAATAGTAAAATCGAAAATTAATCTAAACAATTTAGAGGACATTAACGGCTTATACAAACATTCCAAAGAAAATATCAATTTGTTCAGGAAAGGGCAAGTTTTTTTAATTGATGTATTAGTAATTATTTAGTGTGAGAATATCCAAGTTACATGAAAGACAATCAAACTTTTCCGCAATATGTTTACCAAGTCTGTTTTGTAACACGGTCTTATTAAGGGGTGGGATGATAAAAGCAAAAGGTGATTCAATGTTGGTACCGTTGATAGCGTTCGTCCTCTCGTGTTCCTTCGTTTTCTATGATTCTAAAATAATCTACGTATGGCGTCACACTGATGTCAAGTCACAAAGTTTTTCACAGACACAATAGAGAGATAAAATGAAAAATGAAAAATTTTCAATAAAAAGGTACGAATATTGGATGTTCATGCGGTTTTGGACCAAATGATATGGAAAATATGGACTAGTTTTTAATCAACATATAATTTGAGCATACCGTGCACACATTTAAACAAGTGACTAATAACTAAAGGGGGTAATGCCACATTCAGATTAGAGGCGAATAATGTGCACGAGGTAGGGAAAAACTAAATAACTTACGCTCATTATTTTTATTTTGTTTCCGCCCAAGGATACATTACGAGAACATAGATGATACTACAAACCTATTAGCTAAAAACAATTTATTTGATTTTGTGTTTGTTTACATAGGTTTAAGATAATCTGCCTAATGTATGTGATTTGTATGCATGAATGAAAATAAATCATAACAAAATGCATAGCGGCTCATTATTGCAGAATAATGAGCAGTAAACTGATCAATCAGAAGGCTGCATTGGTTAGTAGAGGTATTAGAACCACCCCCACCCACACCCACCAATCGACTTCGAAGCTAAACCCGGTGCGACGGTACGACTTCACATTTGAGGATGTGAACTAATTATATGGAAGACTTAACGAAAGTTTTTTAAAGTTTTGTTATGTCCCCCTAAAGTGATAAGGTTTATTTGTACTAAAATGATAAAAACTACAAGACTTGGATAATTCGTTTTCTTCAACGCACAGACCGCCGGTTTCATTAGTACAAGTACACAGAATAACAAAAGTAAAAATGAGAAATAACATGGACCAATCCCTAATGAAGTATAGAAAGGTAAATTTCACCGATTGCTTAAATCTGACAGACTATTATCACTGAAGTAGCAATCTTTGTCCAGCGAATCGTATTCGTCGCAATTTATCTGTGTGCCTTGAGATATTTTTGGATACGCAAAGCTATCGAAGACGTATTCGATTGTTGGGAACAGTTTTATACAAAATGGGTGTTATTCGACCGCGGTATTTTGGTTAGGAGATGGAATTTCATTTTATTGTTGGTACAGTTAAAGAGTACATAAAATTCAACTAGAATCAACTATTAACTCAATTTGACCAAAAAATATGGTTCGACACTATGCGTGGACCACGGACGATATAAAAGGAAAAAAGTGGCCAGAGATTCCTATAGTATGAAAAGTCAAAGACAAACCATATGAAACTTTCATAAGCAACTTAACCAAAATGAAGTTATATAGCCTTTAGAGAGATTTTTTTTTTTTTTTTAAAAATGTTAAATTCTAATCTAACAATTCAAATAAAAATGTGAGATAAGTTGTTCTTAATGGTAATGATGTAGTGTGTTCGAGAAAAATGTGTTCTTAATTGGCCCATACGAAAGTGTGTGTTAACTCGACTACGTTTGGAGGTTTTGCCAAAATATCAAAAGGAACACATTTAATGGGCCTATAGAAAGATTCAGTTTGATAGAGTAAGTGAGGGACGAGGTCGCAGATCGGGTCAGGCGCCTTTAAGCTAATTTGCATTGAATGCCTTCCAAACTAAAACCAACAGTACAAAGTGTAAGGCGACTTTGGAAGCCGCAAAATATTAAAAAATCATTTAACCTCTTATTTATTTTCGATAGCCACATTACACTTTGTAAGCATTGTTTTCATTTACATATTGTAAAGACGAATTAAATTTGCCTGAAAAATATAGGTCTTATTAATTATATAGGGGCTTACTGAGATATGAAATTTCATAAAATTTGTTTGACATGTTTACCAAAATAGATAAGATATATTAAAGATGCCATTTACGTCTTTTTGCATTGTAGTCTATAACGTAAATGTGTATTATAGGTCTTTACGTAACGTAATTGAATAGGTAATCGCCAATAGAATAACAATCCACGACATTGAAAATCGGCACTACATTCCTGTTTACGTTATAAACGAAAAAGGATGATATTTTTCGGAAATAATGCGAAATGGCGAAATTCAAAGCATAAAGACGAACTTGCATTACCATAAGCTGAATGTTATGCTGTGCTATGAAATTGATTGACGAAAATTGGAACTGAATTGGAGTGCTCATAATACGAAATTGTACTTAGGATTTGGACCGCTAGGCGCAAACCGTGCGAAATTGATTGCCAAATTATTTTTGGGGGTTGATAAAACTACGAAATTGGCCAGGAAAATCTATACATTGAATGTAAACGATTGTAGATAATTATGGAATAGCAATAAGACCGAAGATATTCACCCGACAGTCATTAGCCATTTCGTGGCCGGCAATCCTAACCCAAACTCAAACCCTAATCATAGCCCTAACGTCTATCCATCAATAAGTGAAGCTATGTGTATGAGCACCTGACCCATGAACAAATATTCTGATGGATTTACACTGTTTTTCTACTTGATTACACCTTTTCTAACAATCCAAACACCCAACATACTTGCACTCAATCAGAAGAACCTAAATGCGGTATGTGTTCACGCTCGTTCTGATTTTATTTACGGTAATACAAGGTGGTTCAAAATGGAGAGACCACTTAAACGGGCTTAACATTTTTTCGTATACCGAATGATTGTAGACATAATTATCTAACACTAAAGCAATAAATGCTTACGATGTTTCTACCAATGGATAGCTTTGGGCCTCCGTTTTCTACTGGTTCCAACATAAGTACCAACCAACATACCTAGTATGGCGTCATAATGACGTCATAAAGTCAGCAAGTTGCCAAACTTGTCCATTTGCACAGACACACATCATTGAATAATATGCGAAAATCTAATGTACTTATTTTTATTTTCACGCGGGTTTTGGTCCCAAATGATGGTGTTATATGGCCTCCATTTTTCTGATTAAACTTTTAAAAATATTATTTTCTCAATTTTATTTGAGAAAAGATTTCTCACGGGAAAAGTACTTTGTTTACTATAAAAGAGAGAAAGGGGAATATCCCTATTTTGTTTTTGCTGAGTGCACCTGTTTAGATTGCACAATAGGGGAAGTGGAGAATTCCCCAAGAATGCTAAACTTAGAAACTGAGTCGGCTTGTTTATGCTTTGAGATCAAAACATTGTAAGATCAGGGAATTTCCCCATAGAGTTATATATTGAAAGTGATGTGATTCAGGTGATGTAATTTATGTGGATTTCAATTGGTCAGCTAGTGCTAGGTTATGTTTATGCATTAGGATGATGTAATGATTATTGTTAGAAAGGGGAATTTAGCTGTGAGAAGTTAAATAGTACTGGTGACTGAAGGACTGAGGCCAGCAGTTGAAATCAGGAGCTAAACTAGAGCTCTGGAGCTATACAGTATAATTATAGCTAGTTTTACTTTACAATAATGGTAGATTTGAGTTCTACATCTAGTGCCAGGATTTAATATTTTAGATGCCGCCGGAGCTTGATAGCTAAATTGTCTGCTGTCGTCTTTTAAGCCAAAGAGCTTCAGTTTTCGGAATCAAAAAGGGGTTCCAATTTGTGGTCGTATATGAGGACATAGCGACAGACTGATGGTGGTATATTACCTGGATTTTATTATTGTGGACCATTAGCGTCGTCGAGGGAAAGCCCGTCGTCTTGAACTGCTGGACAAAACTTAACTTCAGGACTGAGAAAATTCCAATGGAATATTACCCGAGGATTTATAAGCGTGACTTTGCATGCTGTCATTTTGGAGTCTTCGCTGTGAGGACATATTATCGTTGAACTGCAACGCTACTTTTAGTTGGAGACAAATGAACTCTGAGTAAGATTAGAATTGTTTAATAAGTGTAATTTTGAATTGTATAGATAATTGTACTTTGGACATACCAAATTCTTGAACCAATTACAAATCATTAAAATCTGTTATATTATATAAAATTCAAATCACTTGTGCACAAGGCTCATTTATTTGTTTTTTTGAAAGGTATTTCTGACCTTAGACGCCTTCAAGACGTCATAACAATGGAAACTGACTAGTTTTATATTATACAAATATTGAATTCCTAATATAAGAGTGTGATAGTAAAAAAATATATCATGAGGCCAAATTTTTACTTTTCTATTTCACGAGGCGAAGCTGAGTGAAATGCAACAGTCAAAATTTGACCGAATGATATATTTTTACTATTTCACGAATATAGGCAGTCAATATTTGTTTTAAATCATGATATCACCTGATTTATTTTCTTGCCATGTGATAGTATACAAATATTGAATGCCTAAGAGTGTGATAGTAAAAAATATATCATGAGGTCAAATTTTGACTTTTCTATTTCACAAGGCGAAGCCGAGTGAAATGGAACAGTCAAAATTTGACCGAATGATATGTTTTTACTATTGCATGAATTTAGGCAGTCAATATTTGTTTTATATCATGATATCACCGTTTTTATTTTCAAGCCATGTGATAGTAAAAACTATCACATGGCTCAAATCACTACAATCATGATATAATAAAAACTATCACATGGCTCAAATCACTGTAATCATGATATAAAAACATCTGATAATGCAATGTTATTAACAATGTACCATATAATTATTCTTGGATGGCAAACCACCACCAATCGACTTTGACGGTATATAACCTAACCCCAGTGAAGGTAACTTCACATTAATTGCTTCGCTAATATTACCGGAAAGCACTACATGCAAGCTTTTTACGAAAGCTTTTAGCGTTTTTGAGGGTTTTTTGCACCGGAGGAAAGTTCACCTGGAGTGGTAACCCCTCCCCCTTTGGTAAGACCTGGGTAATGTCATTATGTCCCCCCTTAACGTGTTCGTTTATTTGTAATCAAATGTAAACACCTCAAAACTAGAATTTTTTCACGATGGACAGATAGTAGGTTTCATTTAGTACAAGTAATGTATATCATAGATTTGTTGTTTTTATAAAAACACATCTAATATACTTTCATGTGTTGAAAAAAATGAAAGAAATCGACTGAAAAATGTGCTAGATGTGCAATGGCGGATCCAGGATTTGAAAAATGTCAAAATTACCGGGGGCTGAAAGGCTGTAACTGGTCCAAAATAGCTCAAAGTGGGCTGATTTTGCAAGAATTTGCAGAATTACCGGGAGGCGCGCGCCCCCTCCGCCCCCTCCATGTATCCGCGCCTGATGTGGCAGGTTTTGTAAGCTCATCCCTTTTTCTCAATTTCTATGGAATTTACACACATTAAACTTGTGTTTGTGAGAATGTACAATATCATGAATACCATGATATCTTTGTCAACTTAATGTTACATTTTCTTTATTATTTCAAATACGGACTAATCAATGATCTATTTATATCAATGCACCAACTGATATGACAAATCCAAACACCAATTCACCTGTTGCAGAGCAAGAAAACAAGATCTTCAAATTGTTTAAGCTATTGCTAAGAGTTTAGTCCCTTATTGGCATAACTTGTAGCTATACCTGAATTACAGTAGTGGTGTTGAAAAGCCTTTTCATTTACACATCAGGATTAATTGGGGGAGAGGTGAGATTTGGGTGGACATTTACTATGACCCAGTTCAACAATAAATTACAGAGGCATTGATAATTTGCGGACTGAAAACGCTCACTTTCATACTTTTATAATGCTATACCTCGTACATTGTATATTAACCGTAAATCCCATTGGAATGGAGGGAAAAAGTGTGTGCTTACAAAAAATTGTCACATCTGGATATTTCAGTCGAATTTTCTTCATTTTTTCAACACTTTGAAGTAATTAGATTTCCTCTTTCAAACAAACAACAATCGATGCATTCAGTGTCTTTATCAGGTCAAGGTTAATCTGCAATGCCTTTGCACATTTTTTGATTCCACGTAGTAATAAAAACACAAAACTAAAGTGTGAAAGAACATGACCAATCTCTCATGAAGTATAGAAGGGAGAATTTCACCGATTGGTCTTAAATCTTGACCGACCTTAGTCAATATATTATCGTTTGCTCACTGTAGTAGCAATATTTGTCAGTATATGTCCAGCGAATACGTATTCATCTCGCACTTTAATCGGGTTGCTTTGTGAGATATTGGACCACGCCAAGGTATCGAATACGAATTCCGATTTGTTTGTGAACCCGTTTTATACAATGAGTGTTATTTGGACAGGGGCTATGTTTTTCAGGGGATATAATTTCACTTTCTTATGTTTGGGTGTAATTAACAACACATTTAAATGCCATCAGAATCAAATATTAAATCAACTTGACCAGAAAATCAGATTCGACAGATTCGATATTATCATATTTTGCATAGCAAAAAGATCGTACGTTATTTTTAAAATTTTCAAAAAAAATAAAAAAGTATATAAAAATATTTTGGTATTTGATTACAATTCCTCCATTTTTTCCCATTATTGATTTATTGATTATTGATGATTGCTTGATTTGTCTTCATTAAGTGCAATGGAGGCAGAGCGTGAGGTCATGTTACACCGAGAACTATTAAACACTTCAGTATCAAGACCATGTATGATCCTAGGAGCTGGTGTTCCCTTGCCACAGAAACCAACGCCGGAAAAGCTTCTCATTATGGAAGCTGATTCAGGTAAAGAATAAATAAAGAATCAAGGTTTTTTAAGTTACTCAAGCGTGGCCTGTTGGCCAAATTACTAGAAACTTTACACTTAATCTTAACTGACTGAAACACTTCAACTTGGAGCCAGCAGCTTAAACAGCGCCCTATGGATTTGCAACATGTCAAACACACTTACGAAACACACACACCGAATGGGAAGTGCAAGCTTTCGTGTTCATTTGTCCATTTCAAATGAAACCATGGAGAGAAATTGGTATTCAGGTTTTAATCAATATCTTGTTATCCAAATAAATCCCAAATTGAGTTCCCGATTAATCCAGGCATGCAATTGTTTTGGGGTGTAATAATAATTATAATAGGCTGTTTTGATATTATAGTGTATCGGTGTGCATGGCTACAGAGCGCATATCTCTGTATCCATGGCGCGTATGTTCAAGGGTAGTATGTTTGATAGAGATTACTTGCAGGTGAAGTTTCTGGATTTTGAGTTATGCCCATGTATTTAACGATCATGATTTGATGTGAACTTTTAAAGGCAGTGACGATGAAAACAGTGGCAACGGACGTGGGCCTGGGGCCTAACTGTGAGTAATGTAAGCACAACTTACAAAATTTACTGATTATTACACTGCGTAGCCTATTATTGCATGGCTGTAGCATAATTTACAATTTGAGTGGTGTTACGACTATGGTGTTATGACTTAATAAGCCTTGTGGTATTGTCATAGTATAGCCAATTTAGAATTGTGTGCACGACAGTCGTGCATCAGCTTTGCCTACTCTAAAATAATACTGAAATACATATAGTGGTGTTACGACTATGGTGTTATATGACTTAATGCTAAGCCTGTGGTATTGTCATAGTATAGCCAATTTAGAATTGTCGTGCATATAGCCTTTGCCTACTCTAAAATAATACTGAAATACATTTATTTGAAAAAGGCCATGGTTGGATTCGATCCTGTGATACCTGCATTATAAATCGATGCTCTTATCCACTACACTAGCGAGGGTGTGGGTGGTGATTGATTTTAATCCTACATAAGCTTACGGAATAAACCGATAATACTATTGTGATATGATAGATATACTATATAAATAGCGTCCGCATAAGTTTGTCCGGTAAATAGATTCACAACAGTATTCGCCGGACTAGTCTGGCGAATAGTCACTTCCTTGAAAAGTACCACATCTATTACTTGAACTGCATTGAAAATAGTCTTTACTACGCCTTCAAATGCATTGAAACTAGTCTTACTACAGAACCGCATGTATAGTCTCACATTTTGATCGATTACGTCTTGTTTTGGGTGACAACGGAGATACAGAATGCTTGCTGCTTTGCCGTATTGTAGTTATAAACGGTAACGCGATGAATAGGTTGGTTCACGTGTCAGGTCCAGGTCACTTTGTCAGTTATCAGGCTGCAGTTTGCTCATCGGGCGACCGATATATAAAATCCACTATGTTAAATCAAGGTCTGTACATGACCCTCTGCCAAAGTGCTATTATTTTTTCCAAAAGACACCGTTTTTATGTCTAAACCGGTACAAATTTACCTTTTCCCTACTGATTCAAAAAACCGCGTAACGATGACGATAATCGGTTGTTTTTTTCCATGTAGGGATACTACGTCATTTTTACCTGAATGGGGTCCCCCGAAGCAAATAATAAACCAATCAATGCCGTGCACGTCATCAAATTCGTTATTTTTTTCCAAAAATTGGCTGTATCCCATAAGAAAATTCCTTTTTAAGATCAACATCTGTAGTGATTGGTTCTTTACTAATTAATATCAATTGTCCCCGCATGAATGTTAAAAAGTGGGTCCATAAGTCTCCAACTGAAAACATAGTCATCCGGCTAAATAACCCTTACCGTGGACTGTATGGCAGACGGATCCCCGTTTTAGGTTTAGCAGGCTTACAGCCACTTGCGCCGGCTGGGGGGTTATGCGTCAGCAGCGTGGTCCGACTGAGATTAGAACCGAGGGACCCTTTTAGTCAGAGAGAACGTTCATCGTGGACCGGACAGTTGAGTATACATGTATACACAATTTTTTGCTGAAAATGATAGATTTGGTGTGTAGAATAGAATCTGCCGGATGCCACTTGGGCATCCTTGGGCGTTTTTGGGGGAGAAATCACGATGGCGTCGCCATAAATGAGAATTACTATTATCAAACTATGGAGTTACTAGATATCTAAAGATCTCGATGAACAAGTGTATGGCACATTGTCACATAATTCATAATTCACATTCAAAATGGAATCCAAATCCAAGCATTTAAAATATGCATATAACAGCAAATCCTGCCATAAAAATATACTGAAGACCTGGGTTATTGTATGCCGCTTAATGTATTTCTGATACTTTTTAAATTGTACCATGACGTCAATCATATGGCAGCCAAAAACGTGAACATCTTCAAGAAATCTTGACAGAATTGGTAAAGTATACAGCCTTCAAATCGCAATCAATGTTTCATTACATTAGAAATTTACCTTGATCGTAGCCAATGTACAATATACATTTCAAGTTGTTTCTACAATGTAGCAACTCGAAATAAAACCAATATGGTGCAAAGTTCTCAAATATCATGGGAATTACATTTTTCACATATTCACTCAATTTATAATTTGACCCATTGTTATTTTCGGGATTACCCGGTATCCCTTGGTTATGATCTTAGTAACATGTTCAATCGTTTGTTGACACAATATGTATCTTGAAGGTTAAATTTAGATATTGTGTCGGGTAAATTGTTTTTAAGATATTCACTTTTTTGGCTGCCATATTGATTGGCGCCATGTTACAACTTTAAAGTAATCAGAATCATTTATTGTGTCTAACAACATATCTAAGTACAATCATGTTTATTTTTTCTCGCAGGTATTTGCTGTATAGGTCATATTTTAAAATTATTAGATTGGCTTCCTTTTAATTTGAAGTATGACTCAATGATATAAGTAGACACGGCATCCTTTGAAAAATGTGCGCCTTCAAACTTTCAAATCGATATTTTTGCATGGTTGTAAGGCTTTTATATTACAAAAGCCTCACCCGAATGACAAGACCAATCAGTGCTCCCTTATGGGTAAACAGAACGATTTTATAATTTAACGTCGCCGGCACGTTACATTCACAGACACGAAAATGGCGTTAACACAAGAACACGCACGCCCGTATGCATGTTCCCACGCTATGTACACTGTTGATCGGTCTATCACCTTTGTGGTTTTTACTATAAGTGAGTACGAGTCCAAAATATTCATGAAGTATACCTCATTTGTTGATTAAAGTATGGAAAACTTAAAAGTTCCTACAAATTACCTGGAGTCTTTATCCCATATCATGTCCCTATCTGTTTTGGGATATGTTATTTTATGTGTAAACTATATCTCTTTTTTTCTTCCAATAGCCTAGACTATCATTTGAGGAGCAAATTGAAGAAATTTCTATTTTGTGAAAATGTGCAGTGCCGCTTTTATACAGTGCCATGCACTTCTATAGTATTTGTTACTCAATAGTTTGGTATAGAGGGTTTGAATAGATAATTATTAATTTATGGCGACGCCATCTTGGATTTCTCAAACGCCCAAGGGCCAAGGTGGCACCCTGCAGATTCTAATTCTACACCCTTATCTATCACGTTCAACAAAAAATTGCATATATACTCAATTTTACGGTCATGTGCCATAACTTAGACCATATCGAGCCTAGGAGATCGTGAAATCCAAAAGGACACACGATAAGTGCGCATGCACCCTTTTCAGGATATTCTGGCTCACTAAATGTCCATTTAACATGTTTTTTTTAATAACTTACGATTCTTATCCATCACTTCGAATCAAAACGGAATTTAAAAAGATGGTGGGCACCTGGTTTTTGAAAGTTCGACTACCGCCCATCCCCCGACCATCTTAAATCTGTATATTATTTGTAACTGATGTGCCATGCCGTAGGCCTATCCAGAGACTTCCATTTCATGAATTTTTCCATGATGCTATGTGCTTTTTTTTACAAGCGCGTGTAAACTTGAAATCGAATATACATTCATTCGATTCAGTATTATGTAATCTGTAAAATCTAGTCTTTAGTCCCGTAGAAAATCGCCTTTATTTATAATGCCACATCTTTACCCAGGTTAGCCCGATTCAGTCCAATCTGATCTAACACAGGGCCCTGCAACATATACATCTAATTTAAAAATTTAAAAAACTACTCTTTAAATATACACATGTATAATTCACTAAAATATCAGTATAAAACACAAGCAAACACCAAAATATTAAAACATATCTGCACAAAATATTAAATCATAGCAAAAATTTAGGGAACAAAACCAACTACCTACAGGAGGAGTTTAAAATATTTTGCTCTTGGGCTATGTTTTTTATTTAAAAGTTTTTCGAATTGAGCATTCGTGTTTCAGCATCCAGATCGTTCCACAATAAAACACCACTGTACATTGGGTATATCAGTCCATCTCAGTCGATCTCTACCATTTTTCGGAACTGCTAACTGAGAACATTTGAATGGTGACTGACTATATCACGATACCAGCCTAAAACCAATCGATCTCCTAAGATATTAGCGTGGCGCAGATTTTTGAAAACACTCAAGTGCGCTGCGCACTTCCCATAATTCCGGAAAAGGACGCACATAATGTGTTCTGCGCAGTTTAGTGAAGCCCCTAAGTGCGCTGCGCATTTAGTACAATTACCAAGAGTACGCCTGCGCACTTTCTCCATTTTTTGTGCTCAGACCGTGCAAATAGGGGTCCTCACCTACCTGCCATCTCTCTCCACTCTCTGCTCCAGATGTAAGCTTGCTAACCACTAGACCACGCCACTTTCTCAAACCTATCTTTAAAGCACGCAGGCATAAATTACAAAGAAAATTTAGTGACAAAGGGGTTTTCACTCCCGTTAGTGCCCAAGAGAGGCACTCTATATCAAATTCATCTATTCGTTCATGATAAGATAAATAATCCAAGCCACGTGCACTAAGCACTCTAAAGCACCTCTGTAAGAATGTCCGTTGCTTGATTGTTAGTCCAAGATGGTAACAATACAGGTTATTTCAAGAATTGACCCTAGTACATTTGAATGTATTGAATGCATCATGAAAATAAATTTAGATTAGCGTAAAATGGAGATAACTAAGTATGACCTGATCAATTTAAAGTATCAGCGATGGCACTGTGAATTTGACGCTTTGAGGACGAATGTCAATCACTTTTATAAAGAAATAGTAGAAAAGAGTGGGTCTATAACAATTTCATCATAATTTTTTACCGCCGTTTGATAGGGTTAATTTGGCTTTTTTGCAGTCATTTGGAAAATCGGAATGCAAATATACAAGCCAGAAATGTACAAATAACTGGAGCATTAACTTTAATCAGCTAAATCAATATTTACTATTCCAGGTGATTTGTGATTATCCATTTTACATATTTCATCGAAAAAAAATTTGTTTAAGTATAATTAAAACAACTTTTTAGCATCATTGTTTTACTCGAACACTTTCGTCATCATTAATAACCCAATGCTGTCATTTTAGTAAGACTGTGTGTGTTTGTTTGTTTTTGTTTTGTTTTTGATTGTTTTATTTTGTTTTGTTTTGTGTGTGTGCATATATAATCTTAATATATATATATATATATTATATATATATATATAATATATATAGTATATATATTATATATATATATACACAAGGGGTGAACTTAGATGAACCCATCACTACGATAA
Source organism: Ophioderma brevispina (assembly GCA_023653785.1). Classification (NCBI taxonomy): domain Eukaryota; kingdom Metazoa; phylum Echinodermata; class Ophiuroidea; order Amphilepidida; family Ophiodermatidae; genus Ophioderma; species Ophioderma brevispina. The sequence goes on along the minus strand of JAMKCH010012532.1, from coordinate 27,952 downwards.
AGGGCTCAACTATAAAGGAGCAAAACTAATTTAAAAGTAGTGAATCCTGGTCATTAAACCATCATTCGATACAGAGACTGTTTCGTATAGGTGTAGTCCACCTACACTTTCACTCTTCGACGTGAAGAGTTTAGTGGACTAACACCTATACGAAACAGTTCTTTATCGAATGATGGTTTAATTACCAGATTCAACTACTTTTAATTATATATATAATATATATATATATATATTTTCGAGTTTCTTGTGTATCAGAATGCTTATCACCTCGTGATATGGTTGGCATTACGCATCGACGCTTGGTGGTAGAAACTCGAATGACCCATCACCTTCCGGGGGGGCGCAATGGATTAGGCATCCGGATCTAAACGTAGTTTGTGGGTTCGAGTCCCCTCCACAGCAAGTTCATTTTTTGCGATTAATAATGCTACTTCCGTGCTGTCAGCAATTTCCTCACACATATTTGTATTTCTTCATGGCAGTAATTCATAAGAGGTTTAAGTAGCTCCAATCCGAACTGAGTTATTAAGTAAAGGAAGTACACGAGTTACTCTCCTTTCGTGGCTGAGAATTGGGTGAGGGGCGTAGCCCCGCGCCAAGCCAATTCACAGCCACGAACGGAGAGTTACGAGTTTATTATCCGACTTAACACACAACTGGGACGTCACCCTATTGCTTTTTTCGCTCCATTATTTTGCAAGAATGGAGTGTTTTGAAGTTAGTTAGATCACAAGATAATCAATTACCGATTAAAGCCGGAAATGTATTCAAAGGTTGGTAGGAATGGTGACTAAGAGTTTAGAAACGCAATATGGACAAAAAACATTCTGTGTTGTCAAAGATGAGATTAGGTTCAATATTGATAGCATTTTTCAAGTCCCCGCATCCGCATTTCGTACTGCAAGATTTCATTGGTATAGGTGAGTAGTTGATGTGTTGTCACAGTTTGATACAGAGTGGATGTACATTTGTATTTGATCCTCGTCATTGACTTAAATACCCCTGTTGATAATATAGAGGTAGATACTGCTATGATGGAAATGACCGGCTAAATCTAAATTTTGTAAACGAGAATACAAAGAGGATATGAACCCGTATCTGGAATAAAGCTAAATGCACTTGCAAGTTGAGGATGCCTTGTAATATATTTTACTTTTATTTGATCATGATTTCGTTGTTCAAAATGAAATAAACCGGAATGTGCATGGTAGGAAATCCCAAAATCTGATTGAGGGAGGTATGGATTACCGAAGGATGAGGATCTGGGTTCTGGTTAGCGTAATCCCTAAACAGCGGTACTCAGCTAAAACTGGGGAGGTAGGTTTTAATACGTCTCCATAACCCAGATATCCAGTAAATGCCGCTGGCAGAATCATAATTGGGAATATACTGATAGACTAATGGTCTATATGGGGACAAAGATTTACATCGGTAATGTGTATTTTTCTCCTGGATATGCAAGGATAATAGGAACTGGTATAGCGTGAAGGTGCGTGGTCTCGTTTTTTCCTATTAGGCCCAAAATGTCGGCTTGAAACGCATGGCCATACAGGTTTTCAAATCGCATTTTACAAATTCGTTTTTTTAAGGAAAGTTTTTTCAATTATTTAATCGGGCCGACTAAAAAATGTGCGGGAAATAGTTTCATACGAGACCCCCTTTAAAATTTACAGGAGACATGTTTTTTTGATTTATGACATACACTCAACGAACACTCTAACCCTAAAACAAAATTTAAAACAAAAATGGTTTACATTTACAACATGAAAAACCTGTGCAGCGCATAGCCTTATTGACTTAAAAGGATGCAACGAGAGATTTGGAGGCACCCAAAATTGCTCATAACTAGTTAACTTCATATAGATTAGATATCACTAGATAATCTTCCCTGTATTCGCTACAGAAATGCCTTAAAAGATGAGAAAAAAAGAGGATTTGATTGTTATATTTTCAATGTAAAACATAGGCTGAATTTCTATTGGCACCTATACGGAAATTAGAAATTTCACAATTTTTGTACCAAGAAACATTTTCAGCTTAATCCTTTTAGATGGGTATTTTGCTGGAAAGCCTTACATCAGGCAACTCAGTAATGGTCGATTTTTTTACGGAAAACGCCTATGTGAATATCCTCGTGCACCTTTCATTGGCTATAGAGAAAAAGCATGCTTTGATTTTAAATCGACAGAATACTAAAGTATCATCTTGATTTAAATTCAGCTTAATTATTCACTTCAGTGTGATTGATATGTGACAGGCAGGTCAAATAATGCAAAAAACTCAGGTTCGAAAAAAATGGGCGCTGTCCTAGAAATGTCAACCTCTGGAGCTCTTTTTAAAATGAAAAAAAAATGAAATTTTACGTCGCATAATTTCCTATGAAACAACTGAAATTCATGCATATTTACTTTACACAAATGTTACAGTAAGAAAATACTTGTGATTAGATCAAATAACAGGGACACAACATTAAATACATATGAAAGAAAACGCACATAAATATGTGTCACATGTTATGTTAATTATCACACATTTTAACAATAAATTAAAAAAACACAATACTGAACAAAAATATTTAGGCCTAAGTACACGAATAAACAAAAGTTGAAGGAATAAATGAAATAAAAAGTAGATTTCACCATGAAGAAATATAAGATCTCAAACAAGTCAAATTCAAAAAATTCAAACACAACGAGTTTATATAGTTGAAAAATGTATTGAAAATATCAAAGTCATACAAAAATAATAAAAAAAGTACATTCTGTGCGATTATAACTTACATAGAAAAATAAAAACAACACACAAACTAAAGAAGCAAAATTAATTCGTTGTATGGGTATAACATCGTTATTTCATGTGATTTTATCAAACTCACACTTTTGAAATTGACTTGCCAATATTGTCATACCTGCTTTGTAGTGTTTTTCTGCATTGTTGTGCGCGAATGGAGCGAAGTATCCATATAATACAGCCATCGTAAAACTCGGCCGAAATCCAGTCGCTTCTGAGTACGAATGGCGTGTATTGTTACTGTCGCTCCATTCCGTGCAAAATAATGGAGCGAAAAAAAACAAATAGGGTGCGTCACAGATGTTTAACAATAGTCTATTTGCAGAGTCAGAAGTGGAAGTTAAAGCATTGAGCAAAGCGAATTCAGTTAGGCAGCTACAAAATAACTACAAAAAACCAATAAACAAACGATATTCTCTGCAGGCGATCTGGAGTTCAAAAATTTACAACCAAGTAGTAATAGGTAGGATCCTGAAAGGTGCGGGCACATATGTTGATCCAAATCGATTGGATTCATATTATCAAGGGCATAAGAAAGAAAATCAATTGAAAAATGCCAGGGCAGTAAACGTTTTTACCATACGCCATTACCAGAGTCAACCAACATTCTAACATTATTAACACACAGCTGTGACGTCACCCTATTGTTGATGTGGTGTGTGTTAAGTACGGATTTTACACTCGTAACTCTCCAATCGTGGCTGAGAATGGCTTGGGGGCTAACGCCTAAGCCCATCTCAGACACGAATGGAGAGTAACTCGGGTAATATCCTACGTAAACATCACCCCAAGTAAAAATGTTGAGATGAAGCACTAAATCATACTTAGAAGCTTGATGTAAGCATGCAGTTAACAGCTTTGCTCACTACTTCACCTCTACTTATGGCTTGCATATTGGTAAAATCACCCCAAATGTAACCCTCCCCCTCCAACCATAACAATGTTGAAGCACTAAAACATACTTAGAAGCTGTGCAGTTAACACGCCTGTGCTCAATACTTAACCTTCTACTTAGGCTCTGCATATGGTAAACATCCACCCCTAACGTACACCCCTACCCCCTCCAAATACAATGGTTGATGAAGCACTACATATATTAGAAGGTGATTGTAAGCATGCAGTTAACACACTTTGTCAATGCTTAACCTTCCACTTATGGCTCTTGCATATAGACTATCACTAAATCGGTGCTGGGGGGATTCTGAGGTCAATGCATATTTCCCCACTGAAATAAACTCAGGAAACGTCATTAATCATACCGGCAAAATATAATTGGTAGTCTCCAAATTGGGTGGGGTAGGGGGGTGGAAAGCTTCAGTATAACTTTCTCATGAAAATAATTGCATCAAACTCATGATTCATACGGCAAAAAATATGTTGTGGTCTTCCAACATTGATGCGGGGGGGGGGGGGGGGGGGAGAAGGGTGCGCTCTATGTATATTTACCCCGTAAAATAATTCAGTAACGTCAATAGCATATGGATTGGTCAATTTACCAGATTAGATGATTTTACGGTACTTTTTGAGCTGTCACAAATAAAAAAATTGGGGGTTGAGTTCAGAACCATTAGGCTGGATTGTGTTGAGGGTATTAATCCAAAAGTTTTCACGGTATTGACGCCGGAATTTGCTCTGATTGCCGAGGCATTCAATGACGGTTAGATCTATGTCATTGACTGAGTAGTCAGGAAGTCAGAAGTGGATATGTGTATTTTGCATCATAGAACAGAGAGAGAGAGAGAGAGTTCAAAATGGAGATGAATTAGGTGACGTTAATCTTGAAGAAGAATATCATCTAATCCATCTCCATTTTGAACTTTACATTGCTCCTTAATCTAAGTAGAGAACTAAGTGGAGATATTTTTTTTAAAACTTTACATATCCCAAACGTCCCATAACTGCATTTTTGCCACTTTTCAAAACTCACGAAGCGGACTTCTGCCTTGTTTTCAGGAAACATTGCCTCTAGAACTAACAAGAGAAAAAAACGTTACCTCCTTTTTTGCGGTGATCCTAAATATTTATTCTGCGTAGTATTGGTATGATAAAAATAAGTCGTATAAAAGTTGATATATAGCAGTACAAAATAGTTTTAAATAACCTACAAGACGTTTTCGGACAATGGCTCTTTATTAAATGTAAGGCCTTGTCTGTCCTGTGCAGCCTTGTAGCTCTGCTTCCAAGGCAGTACAATATTGTCTGTTTTTGTTGCTGCTGTTTTCTCCTGTTCTCCTCTACACAAGGTTGGCACACCTTGCTAAATCTTCACTTGGAAAGGAAACTGGATACTTATACTGGATACATTACTGGATAGCGTTTATAAATACACGTGCCTCGTTCATTTTTGGGAAAAAAATGTATTTATAACTGTTCCTGGAGGTGTTTGGGTTAAACACACTGCAAGAAAGTTGATTAAGAACAAGGACCTACATGTATAGCACCTTTACACGAATTTCATTGGCCCCATGACTCATTTCGCTTGTGTACACTCAGAGGCTGTTTATTTATCAAATTCTTCATCAGTGAATCAAAACCCTATTTTTAGACATTTTGGCAAATTTGTACCAAATGAGGCATTTAAAAAATACCTATGTTGTTTCTTCTCATTTAAGATCCATAAGTAATTATTTTCATCTAATGGCCCTTTAAAGTCTCAGACTGTTTCCTCCCGTTTAATCCGTACCGAATTCTAACTTTAAAAGTGCCTTCTCAAAAGGTTTTCTGGAGAGCCTCTGATTTTCTGCAGGATTATCAGGACAGCTGTAAATCAGGAAAGCGGTAAGTTCGTTTTTAGTCGATGTTTGTTTTATGTTTGGTGAAACTCTTTTATTTATAAAGATGGTATAATTAAAAAAATAAACAGAATAAACTAAAAAACAAAAGAGGAAGCAGCATGCCAATGTTTAGATCAAAAAGGTAGATTCCTTTCAAATTGGAAAAGCTTATGTGAAAGTCTTTCAATTTCATTTTATTGAAAGCAATACGATATTTCGATTTTGCATTATACAATAAAAAACGTTCCTCGTTGACATGTGTACAAAAATGGAATTTTCAATTGCGCTTATCCTTATTCGCAATCTTTTGTTATTTTATGTTACTTACTATTTTCTATGAGAGACACATATTTTAATAATTTTATTCCGGTGTAGGTTGAGATGTTCTAAATGAAATTAGGCAAAATAAAATTTCAAAATATACACTTTATGACATCTGGTGGCTAAAGTATGACGCGTCATCAATTTGACTCCACAAACAAATTTATATTGATATACTTTTTGTTTATTATGATAGCTGATGCAAATATATTTCATGTAAAAGCAATTTAAAGGCAACACGGCATTCATATTTTGTGATAGAGAGTGTTTAATTAATTCTTCCCATGACATGGATTACCAAAATAAAATATTCCTTGTAATTTTCTGACTTCGCGCTTTTTTAGTAGTCATCTGTGGAACTATTTACATATACATTTAGGTATTCTTAATAAGAAAAAAAATATTCCATTCCATTAAACGCCCAGCCAAGCGCCTACTTGGTATGTTTTCCAAAGGACAATTATTTTAAATAATGTTTCATATCCATTGTAGCACATCGTGTATTTCTTATTCTACACAACCAGTTGAAAGTAATATTGATATTGTCTGAACTATGGAAAAATTAGGTATTGTCCTTAACTATAAATTGTCTGAACAAAGCAATCCCCTGACAAACAGGGCCTTTACAACTAATTAAAAAATCATAGGCTATAAAACAATGCTAACCCTGCTTTACTATTTTAACATGCATGTAGTTTCATTTTTGTTTTTTAAAGTAAAAAGATCCTAATCAACATAAATACATTCACATTGCTGAAAATAAAATTTAAATAAGTTACTCCAGTACGATTTAAGGGGCAAAACAAATTTTGAATAGTTGCCAGCTAAAATGCTTAATTTTTTCCACCAAAATATGCGCAACTGATATTTAGGCAATTATATACAATTTTGGGCAAAATTCATTTACCTTAAAAAAAATGGGGCACGAAAAAACAAAATGTTGGGTACACGTGGAACCCCTTAAACTTAAGTGTCAAAAGAAATATATTTCCTATTTTGTGCATTGTTTAGTATTTTCAACCATGAAAAATCCAAAAAATGCTAATTACCCTATTTTAAAAATGTTTGTTTTCTTAGCAACTAGTTAAGTTACGGGTATTTTGCAAAAACTCACAGAAAAAAATTAGAAACACTTTGTTCTACACAGAACAGGGAATCAGGCAAACACAACCTCTTTTACATAAGGGTTAGGAAAAGCAGTGCAAAGGCTGCAAAAGCACTGGTGATGTTAATTGACTAATAAGTATCCGAAAAAAACCTATTTTTTGTTAATTTCTCAGTTTCTATTTTTGGACCAAAGTGTAATTTTTGATGCACAATATCTCCAGTTTTGTTTCTTCAAATAAAGAGCTATTTGACAGAGTTGTCCATTAGATGATTCTGCTTGTACTGACATTTTAATAGTGTAAGCTGATTTGGAGTTATTAGCATTAAAACATATTGACGAGCTGCGAAATTCATGTAATTTTCATATTTATGAATAGTAATCAAAACCTTTTCATAAATTAAAAAATGTCAGTACAAGGAAAATTGTGTAATTATCCTAAATACCAAGTTTTGTGTTGATAGGTGGTACACTTTGATTAGGAAAGTGCATAAAAATGTCCTCAAAATGGCAACCATTGTTGGCCATATTCGAAAAGTGTCAGATTGCGCATAATTCCCTATATACTTTAATATTATTAATGAAAAGACATGTATAGTATACTATACACTAAAAGGAAAAAATTGTCATTAATTACTTTGAGTGCTGATCACAATAGCAGTAAAGATAAAGGATTAGTCTTGACCGATCCTCACAACTTATGCCGCAGAAGCATAAGTGGTCAAAATCCCATATCATGCTGGACAACAATACTTTGTTATTCAGTCATCTGTGACATTGGATATATATATGTGTGTAATGGGAAAGAGGACATTCTGACTTTTCTTTAGACATACAATACTCGAATATGAAATCTGTAGTTTTTCCATAAATGTCATTGACCTCGGGTTTCTTTATTTTCGATACACCTGTATAACACCAATTAATTATGACATTTTTCTGTGGGATTTTCAAAAATATATGATCAGTCTTATTTATTTACACCCTTGGAGTAGCGGAGGTAAAGAAATGATTTTTTAATTGTTTGAACTACATTTTGATTCACGATTATTGAGTGTAAGGCACATCGATACCAACCAAACACAAAAATACCCCATTCAATCAACAATCGCATTTTTGCCTGCATTCTTGGTTTTTCATAACTCAAATTTAAAAGAAAAATCAATTGTACCAACCAAATGAAAACGTCAAATTTATCCATGATAGTGTTACGTATCAAAATACCCAATGCATTAAAAAAAAATTTTCTACCACAACGCAAGACTCATTCAATATCTTTTATTGATTTTTTATCCAACGCTTTATGAGAAAAATTACCCCTCAAAGTGGTAACGTGATAATTCCTCCTCTTGTTACCTTGAGCAAGCGGGCCGAATTGAGTTTTTTGTGGTCACCTTTGCTACCACTGCAATACCAGACAGAAATGTACTGAAGTCTGTGGAATACATCCTTGGTGAGTCTCTTGTGCAGATGTGAATTTTACGCGACCTTTGACTCAGAACTGCAAGAAAAGGTCAAATATCAAAATTGCTTTGTTTGCCCCATGCCAGATTTACAATATAAATGACCTGGTCCTTATTGCATTCACTATTGAATTGAGCGAGCCGATTTCGTCAAGTACATTGGAATTAGCCGGCATTGTACATACCATCGATTGAAACCTTCTTTTACATATCGGAATCAAAATACATTTTTTTCTAATTTATGATTTCAGACAATGTCTCTGGCAAATTTGTTGCAAAGATTTAATTCAATTAATGAGACATGATTAAAATAATAAAACAAAAAATATGTTGAAACAAGAATTATCATCGTTTATCTTATGACAAACCTTTAATGAGAATTCCATGGTCAAGAATCTGAAAAAAGAAAAACTACATGTATACAATATGACGACTGATTTAAGCCATAAAGTATCAACCTCACCCTCGCCATCAGACCCCCACATCCCCATTTTCTAGCCACACCCACATTGGAAAACACGATGTCCATATTATATTATTGTTTGGAGCATTTGTTTTACACCAGAAATAATATTACATGGATATTTCTATGGACAAGTTTAATAGACCCCAAGAGTATACTAGTGTTTCACAAACTTCTCTGATACCACATTTTTACCAGTTGTCTAGAAACTCGTTGACAGAAGAGGTACGGGTCATAGATCCCAAATCCTTGGTCATCATGGAGGGGTTTTGATTGACCTTTTTAACGATTAACATTATTTTGAACAACAATGCAAAAAATAACTTTGGGTTAATACAGTAAAAGTTTGGCTGTTAGGTTCATCTTCGGCATTAAATTGGATGAAATTATTTTTTAAAATTGTTTTAAACCCATGAAATATACAAGTGTTATAGTAGATTCAAATTAAGTGTTTATAGTCAGCAGGGGGCACACGTCACTACTCAGAATTTCCAGCAACTGATAGTTTTACATGGACCTTGTGTATTGATCCATAAGAAGTTTAATTTCAACTTGTCTACTTCTCAGTGACGATTTTCATCGATTGCGGGCGCTTTTTCAAAATGTGGCCGCCAACATTGGTAAAAAAGCTATAAAAATAAAGCATTCGCGTATTAAGTGCTTCGGAAAAAATATTAGTCCTGGTTTTCATGTTTTTTTTCATATGTTTCAGGTTGTTTAAACCTCATACAATTCTCAGTGACGGTTTTTTCATCATTGAGTGCTTTTTTTTTTTTCAAAATGGCGCCAAAATATAAAAACCATAAGAATAAAGTAGTCATGTATAAGTGCTTCAGAGCAAATATGTTCAGTGTGATTTCAAATGTGGCCCTCTGATAATATACTCATAAGACTTTTTTCAGTTCAATGTCAAATTCTCGTAGCCAGTTTTTATAGAGACCTCAGATTTCTAAATGTTAATGCTTTCAATGTCTATTTGAAAACCCCTCACATGTTGTGATCATTCACTGAGAATAATTTACACTTTTTTAATTACGTGAGCACAAAATAGTATTGTCCTACAATATCCAGATTCTGCTATCTACTGAAGAGTTCTTAGATATGACTCCCAACAACCCTTTTCTGTTTTCTTCCACTTCTGCTTTTAAAGCTATACAAATAAAATAACGTACCGCTTTGCTCGCTTATAGTGCCCGCCCTTTGAGCTTGGAAGGGAGGGGCCTTACTCGGGGATGGGGGTTTAACTCAGGGAGGGGGGTTTTTACTCGACTCGGGGGGGTCTGCTTGTACGCATGTCACACCAAAGGCCTATTATAGCCCTGATAACCTTTCAATTTAACATTATCAAAATAGCTTCACTTTCCGATAAAAGAAGACCGCCATCCACGGTAAAAACCCGGCATGTTACATCAACAAAGGTTGTCATGGCCATCTTTATCGGCCAAACATTGCACAAGCCCGACTGCTGATTTTGCCCTTAGACTTCGGTCATTTTAAAAACATTCGCTTCATAAAAACCCTCCGCCAGCCTGGAGTGTTTTACAGCTCCGATTCACACCTTGCATTGCCTCTCGAGAAGTTACTCTGCTCGGAATCCCCCCCCCCCCCCACTCTTCACAGACAACACTAGGCCAGGGCACTGCTTTAGTATAACGGTGTTTTTGAAACAAGTTGACAAGATCAATTACTTACCGAGGTCATGTGGGGTCCCAAATTATTTTCGCTAGTCCTCTTCACACGTCTTCACATCTGCCGCTTCCATCACTGATAGCGGGCACTTTTTCAAACTGGGGCCAAAACGATCAAGAAAATGCCTCAACAAATAGAATAGTCATGATTTAGAGAACGCCATTTACTTCCTTGCAAGGTCTTCCATGTTTAGCTTGATCCAGAAGTTCGCACGGGGGCTCATCTCGGAGGCGGCAGGGCCCTGTCCAAGTCCCAAGCTTGCACAAGCGACTTTCTGTAGACACTCGTGAAACCTTCTCTTCAAGAGGTCATCAGACATGTGTGGAATTAGACACGGTAGATCCCCTGAATCCATGGATGGACAGAAACGCGCATGCGCAGGCTCTCATGTAGCGCGAGGGGGGGGCTGGCTCCTTGGTGCTGAAAAACCTCTGGGAGGAAAGACTCTATTACGTTCCCAAAGAGCTTCTCCTTCTCTCCGCTCACTGCTGGGATCATCGCTATCGGGCCGGGAACGCATGACGAGATCCTGTCCCATCTGATCGTCATTGCTTCTATGGCGAACGCCACTTAGTCCGCTCCCAGGAACAGTTCGGAGCTGGTTGTAATGAGTTTTTGGTGATTTTGGAATATTAGGAGTTCGTGGCACTAAGTAAATTATGTGTGAAGATATTAAGTGATTCAAAAAGTTTTAATTAGAACAGAAGATAACGTATGGCAATTCGCCTTTTGTTCCGCTAATGCAAAGACCAACGAATGCAACTTACGTTGGTCTTGCCATTGAGCATTTTGCCACCTTTCCAGTGCAACAACCAACGAATTGGCACTTAACGTTGGTCTGCATTAACAATCTTTTGTGCCCGCTTTTCAGTGCAAGACCAACGTAAGTCCACTTACTTGGTCTTGCATAAACATTTTTTTCATGCAATACACAACGTACTGGCACTTACGTTTGTCTGCCTTAACAGTTTTTGCAATGCACCTTTCAGTACAAGACCAACGTAAGGGTCAGCTTACTTTGGTCTTGCTTAAACATTTTGCACCTTTTCAGTCAAGACCAACGTAAGGGCATTACTTGGTCTTGCTTAAGAATTTGTGCACTTTTTCGGCAAAGACCAACGTAAGTGGCCGTACTTACGTTGGTCTTGCACAAACTAGAAAATAACTGATTTCACTTACGTTTCTCTTCTTTTGTAATAAATATTTAATTACGTTTGTCAAGTAAAATTATTTCATTTATATCCATACAAATACATTTCCTATTGTAAATACCTTCTATAATTAAGGACACACCACCTATGGAATCCAAAGAAACACAAAAATGTTCTTCCTGTCTTCTCGCAAACTTAGGTCAACTGCCACTTACGGTGGTCTTGCATTCGCCGACGTATGTATACTAACTCCTGCTTATGTCCTACATAACAGACATTTCACATACATACAGTTTACACATTGGTCTTTGGACCAAAGTTGATCAACTCAGGCATGACATAGTATGCGCGTAGATTTACGAATGAGTTTCGGGGTCCCGGGGACTCACCCCCTGCTTGTTTATATAATTCACTACCGTGAGGTTGTTTGCAGCGTAGGGTGATTGTCTGGTCCTTAACCTTGGTAGGCGCAGTAATGCCAGACGGGCCGCCCACAGCTCCAGAAGGTTGATGTGATGTTATGCTTTGCAATGACTGTAGTCACTGACACTGCCAATCGCGCCAGCCTCCCAGTGGGCCTTCCCCAGCCCGTCTTGGACGTGTCTATGGTGAAAGCGGGACCGCCCGGGTGAATGTTGTGATGCTGCATTCACTGAGTGCGTGGTACCTTTGGAGAGATCTCTGTACTGAGAAGGACTGCTGTGAGGCTGGCGATAAGGCCAGACGCCGTAACCACAGTTTGGACGGATCCGTCTGCCTGGTAGGTAAGAACGGTTCCGCCACGTGAGAACAGTACTTTCTCTTCTCAAACCTACTAAGCCCCATAGGGGACATAGTTGAAATATCTGTTTTTGGATAACTGTTCCCACATTTTGCAATCGTTCCCACAGTTTGCAATCTGTTTGCAATTTGTGGCCTCATATTGCAATCTGTTCCACAGATTACGGAATCGGTTCCACAGTTTTTGTCAATCTGTTCCCACCAATTGCCCATCTGTTCCCACGATTGACGTAATCTGTTCCCACGATTGCAATCTGTTTCCACATATTACGTATCTTGTTCCCACATATCGCACTCTGTTCCCACATTTTGCAACTGTTCCACAGATTGCATAATCTGTTCCCACAGATCGCAATCTGTGGCCACAGATTGCAATCTTGCAAACTGTGGGAACGGATTACGTAATATGTGGGCACAGATTGCAATCTTGTCCCACAGATTGCAATCTGTTCCCACAGATTGCAATCTGTTCGCAATTGCAATCTGTTCGCACAGATTGGCATATCTGTTCCCACAGATTGCAATCTGTGTCGCACATTTTGCAATCTGTTCGCACAGATTGCAATCTGTTCCCATAGATTGCCATCTGTGGCCACAGATTGCAATCTGTGGCCACAGATTGCAATCTCATCTCTATTGTAAAAAGATCAAAAACGTGGAAATAATCCCATTGCCCAAATTTTAGAAATAAACAACTCATTTGGGAAACTGTCCATAGAGGTATTGAAACCGGGTGTCTTCAAGTTGGAAGGAAGTGGGCGAACCCATGTATGGTGGTGGTCCTGGGCAAGTTACCTGATGGTGTCATGAACCCCTGGGTAGGGGTGTTTTGTTTGTTGTTTTGTTTGTTTATATGATATCAAAAATCTCATTTAAATCGCTACCGGGTAAAATGGTCCCAATGGTGGAAATTACCCCAGATTATATTACTATAACACACTGCAAAACGCTTTCAAGACTTTTTCATTTTAGTGCAGCAGAGACATAAAATATAGACTGAACTGAAAATGTAGACCTTAAGGGAGGTTGCCATGATCGTACCAATGGCTATTTTCAAATTACAATGATAGATTTTTTACCACATTCCACTCATTGTATGTTTTTCCTCTATTATTAGTAAAAAACGAATATATTTGCAACGTAAATATCATTCCCAAAATGCAAAAATCAGAAAAATGAAGTGATCACGGTTTTTAGCGAGAACCTTGCTTTCATGTGCGCACACCACGTTGCTTGCGAACGCTAACCTTGACTCAGCACTTTTGCGAATTGTCATTCATTCCATCCTCTAATGTTCAGAATCTTGTATTTTTCTTGATGCTTGCCTGAATATGTCTTATCAAGTCAGTTCCCTTTGTAATCCATCAACTTTTCATTTAAGAACATTGCTATGGTCGCCTCTTTATCACCCGTGAGGCTTGCCACAATGCAGGTAGAAGTTGTCTTTTCACGTCTTGATTATGGTAACTCCTTTGTTTGTTGGGGTGCCCGTGATTGTGACCTATGCGCTTGCAAAGGCGCCATCCAACAAAAGCGGCGCGCCTTGATTTTTTAGATGTATCCGAGGATCAAGCATCCCTCTACTTTGCTTGGTTAAGGAATTGCATTGTTTGCCTGTTAAAGACGTATTCAGTATAGAGTATGTTATAATGTTTACAAATTGTCAATGACAAGCCCTTCTACTTGGGTGACCTTATTTCTTCTACAAGAAATGAATCTGCTTGGAACGGGGATGCAGACCTCCGTTCCCCCTCTGATTACACTCGCCTTTCCATGCTAATATCTCATAAAAGACGGGTGATTCCTCCTTTGGCTGTCGCCGCTCCTCCCATATGGAATAACATGTCTAAGGAGATTCGTGAAGCCGAGTCTGTGTCCTGTTTCAAGCGCATCTGAAAACATCCTTATTCCCATTTGCGGTTGTTGTGTTTTGATGCCTGTTGCCATTATTTATATGTTGTCGTTTTAAAACCGCTATGTTCTTAGTATAGCGCTTATAAATGCTTGTATCGATCGATAACGACGGTTAGCGTTATGGATAGCGCATTCTTGCTTTTGTAGTAACAGAAGCCAGTTTCATGGTAACAACAACGTGTTTTGAGAAAATAAACAAAGAGATGGAGATTTCGAACGTTCGTTTTAATTTTATGCCCTCAAAAAGCAACAACACGTTTAGTTTCATGAACCCAACTGTGCTGCTGCTCTTGGTACATCATACGCCACAAAAGGTTAAAACCTTTTACTTTTTAATAAGCTCGCATTTTATGGTAAAATTTTTGTTCAATCCTTAAAGTTAAAGCCAATTTTTTCTAGGTGTTCATTTTCGTGAGTACGCGAATTTTTAACAGTAACTGCTCTAAAACTATATACGCTAAAAGTAAGAAATCATCTTTAATTGTGTTTTTAATTCATAGCAAAGGTTTTCTAATTTTTTTGAAAATTTTCGACTTAACGGAATTTTACGGACACTTTGTTCAAAAGTCATTGTGCCGGGGGATATACGGAGGTACATATGTGCTGCCGTTATGGGTCACATTTTCACCCCTTATAACAGGGGTCGTTTTTCCCAACATGCTATTATAAGGATGGGTCATTTTTTATGGGTGGGTGTCCTTGCTTCTTTATAAATGCGTCCATTTTTCAATTTTGGTCGCAATTTACTATGAAAATGATCATTTTCTGGTTTTCGGTAAAATCACAATGAGAATTGTTGATTTTTCCGATTTTTGGAAAAGTTTAATAAAAATGGGCCGATTTTCTCCAGATAACTATGAAAATGGTGCGAATTTCAAAGCCAACTATATAGAAATGGGTCCAAATTTCGAAAAAAATTGGTCACTAGAAACATGGGTCAATTTTTTTACCCGTCGGCCGCGCAACGCGGGATACACGCTTCGCTAAAATATGGCTCGAGACATCCTTTACCCAATTTGGGTTGAAAGTAACCCCCCCCCCCGGGTTGGTGCACGAAGTTTCATACCTTATTGGGGTCCAATACTTTGACAATTGGTAAGAAAAAAAAGGGGGGTGAAAACTGAGAAAATCATTTCTAAATTATGTATCCTAATAAATATAATGGCACTTTCATAATTTTATAGCGAACCTACAATGTTTTACGGATTTCCAAACCATATGCGCAAAATCTGGGTCTTGATTTTTGTAAAAAACTATTCATTCATTTACCGTTTGGATCAAATATTTAGATTGTTATTCTGAAACACAAACTAGTCCATGCAGTTGCATGACTAACTTAAACTAGTCAGAGATGCTAGTCTGCAGGACTGACTAACATTACGTTAGTCAACCCCACCCGTCAAGCTAGTCAAGACTCGGATCTCAGAGTAAGATAGATGAAATTATGAGGGGGGTCTTGGTGGTTGACGAGGAAGGCGGGCACAGGGGGAGAGGTATTCCTTGCTATAGGGGGGAGGCGGATATACGCAAATATTTTTCCTTTTTTGTTAACCTTTGTTTTCAAATGCGCCTATCTCCGTTATTACTCCCATCAGATTTGAGTTTTTGGTTATCAAAATTTAGCTCTTTTGTAATCTTTCGGTTTATTTCGCCAGTTTGTGTATTTCATGGTAGATTTTTTTGTCTACAGCCGTTTCCTTCAACATATGCGTGTTTTTTCCTCAATTGAAAACCCCGCCTTGTCCGCTCCTGAAAGCAATGTAGTTCCCTACGATTTTTGGTTTGAAAAAATAAAACAAATCGCCCACTTTTCCTATATCATATCATGCAGAAATCACAGCTTTTTCATTTGACACTAATTTACGTCTAAGTCCAAATAGTCCAAGAATCGCCTAAAACATGTTGGCTCATTGTTTTTAAAAAGGAGTACTTTGTATCCCACAATTTTTGCCCGTACTATTTAGTGGTGCTCCCCCTTAGAACAGCATGAATATTTTTTTTTTTTTTTTTTTTTTTTTTTGTTTTTTTTTAATTTTTTTCAAATAATTTAATTTTTGATTTTATCATAAAGAGCATTGTGTTTTAAACAAATCCTGAAATTTTTTCACTTGACACAATGTGATAATTATATTATCTAGTTAACAAACTTTTCGGGAGTCTATTGATATATAAGAGCGCTCCTAAAAATCGACTTTTTCAACACCCGGCCATATAAATAAAAAACATGCGTGTGTAATATCCATGCTAGAGAGTGAATGTAACGTTAAATTCACCCCCCCCCCCATTATTTTGCTCAAATTCTTCACTCTAATAATATGAGTATTCCGTTCAGACTGACCCCATACTACTTTCCCCAAATTGAAACCGGTTTGTTTATGAAAAAATGGCAAAAACTACAGTAAACTACCTTGATTCGCGTTCTTCTAACTAGGAATTGCAAGTCCTCAAGGCAGGGGGGGGGGGGGGGGGGGTGGACCTCAACTGAGTTACAGCAAGAGTGCTCACCCCCCCCCCCCCCTCTCATTTTTGCGACATTTCATGAGGAAAACGTTTTCATTGATCGACTCGGATGAGACGTGATACGAACTACCCAAAATGTCCTGAATTTGCCTTTTTTTGACTCCTCTGTTTTTAGACGCTGTATTTTTGCGCTTTTTATGTTTTCATGATACAAAACAAGTGCTTCACCCCTCCACGCAAAATAGGTTAGGTTTTGGATGTTCTAACCGCAGAATTTTTTCAATATTTAATTTGATTTTATCCTAAAGAGCATTGTGTTTTAAACAATCCTGAATGTTCACTTTGAATTGAATCAATATTTATCTAGTTTATCAGAACTTTTCGGGCGTATAATCGATATAGAAGAGCGCTCCTAAATCGACTTTTTAAACACCCGGCCATATAATTAAACATGCGTGTTGATATTCCATGCTAGAGAGTGCATGAAACGTTAAATTCACCCCCCCCCCCATTATTTTGCTCAAATTCTTCATTCTATAAATATGAGGATTCCCGTCAGCTGACCCCACTACTTCGCACCAAATTGTAAAACGTTTGTTTATGAAAAATTGCAAAAACTACAGTAAACTACCTTTTTAGCGTTCTTCTGACTGGGAATTGCAAGTCCTCAGTCCCCCCCCCCCCGCTCATTTGCACATTTTCATGAGGAAAACGGTTTCATTGATCGGACTCGATTGAGATTGATAAGAACTACCCAAAATTCCGAAATTGCATTTTTTTGCACCATCTGTTTTTAGAAGCTGTATTTGTAGCCTCTTTTTATGTGTCATGGATAACCAAAACAAAGTGCTTCACGCCTCCACGCAAAAATTAGGTTAGGTTTTTGGGATGGTCTAAGGAGGCGATATACCAAATATATTTTTTTTGTTAATCCTTTGTTTTTCAAATCGCCTATCTCCGTTATTACTCCATCATATTTGAGTTTTTGGTATCAAAATTTAGCTCTTTTTTGTAATCTTCGATTTATTTCGCCCAGTTTTGGTGTTTCATGGTTCAATTTTTGCTACAGCCCTTGCCTTCAACATATGCGTGTTTCTTCAATTGAAAACCCCCGCCAATGTCCGCTCTGAACGCATGTATTTCCCTACTATTTTTGGTTTGAAAAATAACAAATTCGCCACTTTTCTATATTATCTCAATGCGAATTCACAGCTTTCACTTGACACTAATTTTACGTTCTCAGTTCCAAGTAGTCGACAAGATATCGCTAAAACTGTGTCGTCATTGTTTTTTAAAAGTAGTACTTTGTTCCACAATTTTTTGCCGACTTTTCGTAGTTCGCCCCTATAGTTATACGTTGCTAATCAAGTCAGTCCTGTATGACTACGTGTAATGAGGTGCATGACTAGTTTGGTTCATCAATGGATTGACACTTGTTCCTCTTCCAATTTGTTAGTCACGCAAGTTCGTCTACAGCTTGACTAGTTTGACCATGCTAGTCAACCCTGCATGACTAGCTTTGAATGCATGACTACGTTATGGTAGTCAACAGAGGCACCATCTGAGACTACTTAAAGTTAGTCATGACTAGGTCATGCAACTAGCCTACGATAGTCACCTCCAAGTAGCCAAGCTGTTGTCAGCGTGCATGACTTAATGTTGTGTAGTCATGCAAAAGAGTCTTGCATGCAGACTAGGTAATGCTCGTCACGTATTGTTAGTTATGCTGTTTGACCAGCTTTAGTTAGTCAAACACGGGACCATCGGGACTTAACTTAAAGTAGTCATGCTACCAATTTAGGTGTTTCAGTGTATAGGTCACGTTCTTTCCCAAAAAAATTTATTGATTTTATGCCTTATTTCTATAGTTGCCGCGTTATTACAATAAGAACGCCATAGGGTTTATTATCAAAAAATGACTCCAGAAGCGTTATTCAGTCTTTAGTCCAGGAATTTAAATAATTGCTCAAATCTTGTAATAAGGTTGATTTTCTGAAAAGAACTCGGCGAAATATATCAGGACATATATAGCTTTCTATACTGGTAGTGCCATACCTCCGGGTAATTGCTCTTTAAAGACTAAAAATACCCCCCAAAATGACGTTCGTGTCCAAAGGCTATACATGATTATGCAGATTATTTCATTTCAAAGACAAAAAATACATTAATGCTAGTGTGTAGTTTTAGCAAAGATTGCATCAATATTTAATTAAACTTTTCTCAGATATTATTGCTATTATTATATATTCTATAAGAACTTTTTACAGCTAAAATTCTCTTCACTAGAAATCGTGCATATTACGTTATCCGTATCATATCTGTTATGTTTTAGAAAAGAACCAACAAAGAATATAGATTTTGCCTGAATCGGGAGCAAACATATTCGTGCATTTTGGCCAAAAGAACAATTTGAAAAATGGTTAATTACACAAATTTGGTAAGGAAGAAACTGCAACATAAAAAAAATAGGGGTCCGTTGTTTAGCATGTATATTTACAATATCAGCATATTTCAGAAAGTACAACCCCATCTACTTTAAACTATTTTGAAGTCGGTTTAAAACATCGAAACAAATCATTACCTTTCGTATATTACGTATCGGACGAAAACAATCCTCTTATAATGATCCAAACTGAGCTTTGAAACCAAAATATCTTTGATAGTCGGGAAACAACCATGACCATGCACATTATTACAGTTTCTTCAAATCACGGCGAACGTAATACACAGCAACTTCCCCATAGAAAACATGGGAGATGTAGTGGTAAATACCAGAATAGCGGGGTGTTGATAACATTGCTTGATCCATGATTAGGGTTCATATTTGGAAACACCAAAAAAACCTATGAAAGTTCATTGTAAGCAACTTTATTTTTTTATTTTGTTTCCTTGAAGGTGGAGTAATTTTTGGAATAGCCCATATGTTTTCTTCAAAATTGAGGCGCCCCCTTCACATTAACACACA
This sequence comes from Ophioderma brevispina, assembly GCA_023653785.1. Taxonomy (NCBI): domain Eukaryota; kingdom Metazoa; phylum Echinodermata; class Ophiuroidea; order Amphilepidida; family Ophiodermatidae; genus Ophioderma; species Ophioderma brevispina. The sequence continues at coordinate 8,077 of JAMKCH010012532.1, read as the reverse complement.
GCGTCCTTTAAATCAACTGGTGAGTCACAATATTAAAAGAGTACATGTTCAGTGTCCTAAAAAATGTAATGTTGCGACACCTGAATTTTTAGAATCCCACGACTGTACACCAGTGAAATGGTGTTTTACCTAGGAATGGCGCGCCATTTTGGAGTTTGGGGTTCTAAACAGAAATAAACTAAACAAAACATCGGGTCCTCGGACCGCTTGTGTCACCATGCCGTCGCGGTTTGTTGAATGATAGGCCTAACATCACCCTTTGACTGATATGTGACCTTTGGACCTCACAAAAATGATTTGCATGTAAAAACTCATAAACCAACGTTTGGTTCCAATTTGAACTAACTTTTGTCAATTGAAGTCAATTTTTACTTTTCAGCATATTTACAACTTGACCTCACAGACCTTTGGACCTCGGTATGTTACCTTTGACCTCATCAACAAAGAGGGATCCCAATCAAATGTGTGCACCTATGGACTTTCAAGTTTGTCCAAAATTGATATTCGCTTTTAAATGAGGCAATTTCACATTTTAGCCTATGTTACAAACTGACCTCACCTTCACATGACTTTTGACTCGGCTATGTATCTTTGACCGTCAATAAACAAATGGGGGATGCCATTGCACAGTGACCCAAAGTTTGCTTTAAATCCATCAAAGTATGCGGAGATTACAGGCTAAATGTTAACCTTTTCAAACAACAGACATCAACAACAACAGACATCAACAGCAATCAACAACAAACAACTACAGTGGAAAAAGTGATCCCTATGGTCTTCCAGCCTTAGGGCAGCGATACAATAGGCGATACCAAATATCACGAGGCCTCATGGGCTTAATGTAGTCGGCCGGCGCGGGCGCAGGCGCAGGCATACAAACGGGATTCTCAAGAATATATGGTAGGCCGTTTGCGTCCTAAAAACATGTTTTTGGGGCATTGCCCTGAAACTCACAAATCGGCCATTTCTGTCCAAATTGGTCAAATAATGATTTGTAACAAAAGGGAAACGTCGAGAAGGTTCCCGGGAAGGTCGGGGGTGTAGGGACATGCCAACCTAACAGCAACAGATCTACATTAATTTCATGCGTAACACGAGTGGGTTTGCTTAAGTCCGATCAAAGACGTACGGTAGGAGGGCGCTCTATCTAACGGTCACACCACAGGCTAAACAAATGGTAAGAATATTTAATCTTAAATGATCGTTATTGAAAATTGCACTGTTTGCGCGAGTTTAATCCACTAACCTCGGGATATTTTGGACGTCAATATTTTTTCTTACATTATCATAGATATTACTTCAAGATCTTTTGACGAAGGTTTTTAAGAGCCAATTTTGAATGTCCCTGGGACAGAGACTGCCATAATAAATGCAAGTAGCAGTTCCCCAAATTACCGCTTTGAAATTCCGTAAGCCCAAATTGAGCAGATTGTGTCTTACCCCCACCCCCCCCACCGCGCGGCGGAAGGTTTGTGGCGGTTCTATGTGTTTTCGGCCCTTTGTGTTTCAATGGTTTATGACCATTGCATGGAACCCAAATTTGGACCATTTGGGTCCCGAATGGTCAAAATAATGAATTTTGTAACAAAAGTGCGACACTGTGGTGGAGTTTCCCGGACGGCGTTTTTGGATGGTTCCCGGTTATTTTGGCCTGCTTTGTGTTACAAAGGTTGATGAGCATTGTCTGGCCCCCGATTTTGCTCATTAAATGGGGCAAAATAATGATTTCTTAAAGAAAAGTGGACAAAGCGGCCATTTTAAAAAATCTAAAATGGAAAAATAATGTTTTGTGTAAACAAAAGTGGACACTTCGGGAGGGTTCTTTGAAGGTTTTTTTTTTTTATGGTTCAAAGGTGTTTCTGCTCTTTATTAGTTCCAATGGTTGAGGACTATTGTAGCAACCCAAATTGGCCATTTCTGTCCAGAAGGGTCAAAAGTCAAAAATAATGATTTTTTAAAAAAAAGTGGGACACTTGGAAGTTTGGATGGTTCCCAGTGTTTTTGGCCTGCTTTTGTGTTCCAATGGTTGATGAGCATTGCCTGGCCCTCAATTAAACTATTTTGCTTCAAAATGGTCCAAAAATAATAATTTTAAAGAAAAAGTCACTCTTTTCGGAAAAAAGTCCACTTTTTCGAAGTCCGGCCCACCCCAATAAACCTGCGTACCGGCCCTGCAGTTGTCTGAGGGGTGTTCCCCCCCCCCAGAAGTTGGGGGAATTTAAAACATTGAAACCGAATTTTGCCATTGGAGAGTAAACCTTTGTATTGTGGTATTTGCTATTATCGGAGTAAATCAACCATCTTACCCTATATAATTTCTCTAGACTGGAGTCGGGTGTTACAGGAGTGTGTCTGAGGGGGATTCGGGGTGTGCCCCCCCCCCCAGCAGTTTGAGAAAAATAAAATGAAAATTCCAATGTTGCCATTATTTTGTGCAAACAGGTTTTGTACTGTTTTTGTGTATTTTGGCGACTATCGGGACATTTGGAAGTAATTTATATCATGGCTGTGAGAGACCACCGTAACAGACAAGAGGAAAAAGGAAAAATCAGAGCGGTCAAATCAGAGGTAAAATCTAAAAAATTGCCTGAAAATATAAGAAAAGCTTAAATTCTTGTTTTTTTTTTTGTTTTTTTTGTTTTTTTTTTTTTTTTTTTTTAGCAACAAAAGTTTCAAAAAAGAGGAAATCACAGCTGAAAAGATGAAACTCTCCCATACAGCGAATCCCCACCCCACCGAACACGAACTTGAGAAACCTCTAAGCGAGTGAGTAGGGAGAGGTCCCCACCTTCCCGAGACTTCTAATATAGGGCCTCATGGGCCAACCAAAACCCAGACAAAATGCCCCGGGCCTCAAAAGACCCGATTGACCCACTTCGGTTCGGGGGGGGGGGGTAAAAACACATTTAGATCCGGTCCTGAACTGTTTAGCTGATAGGAGAACTTTGTAAAAAAAACCAAACTAAGTGGTATGCCCCAGTTTTGGGTGATTCCACGAAATGATTCAAACTACTCAAACCCCTTCTACAGGAAACCCATCCCCGCACAATAAAAAAGGACCCCGGGTTGGGGGGGATGCCCAGGGGGTGCAAGGTTTAAAACACCAATAAAGCCCTAAAAAGTACCTATGGCGCTCCATCCTTAATAGCAAAAAACATGGGTTTTAGGGCAGACCCGGCCTACCATAAAAGGCTTAATGTATCGGTTCGGATCTCAATTTGATACTTGGGGTCTAGAGGTGCGAGAACTTTTTCTGCTCGGCAATGTTCCAACGGTGTAGTCTATGTCACAGACTGCGAAAGATAATTTATTATCTAAATTGGTACTGCGTAAGAGACTTACGTTATCAATCCGGGATTTTTCACTGACCTCTATACATGGATAGCGCGTGGCGATTCAAAAAGTGAAAACATTTGTCCCGCAATAATACCAAGATGGTCTATATAGATAGAGAGGCAAAACGTTACGTAATCTTCAGAAATACACCGTCTCGCATTTTTTCCGACACAAGAAAACAGAGAGTACCAACAATAGAAAAGCATGGCTTCCTCCGCTTCTTCCACATACTGTGGGTTGCCGCCTTTGCATAGAACACTAATGCGTAGTAATACAAATTAAATGTAGTGTTAGAGGTGGCCAGGTGTTAAAATAGTGTACCTGGTCATGTGGCTCAGATCTCTTTGTTTTCTCATAATGCAATTCGCGCTTAGGTGAAAGATTGCATTCCATTAGCGGTTTTATTTAAATCAAAGACCGAACTGATTGTCATTTCATTCGTTGTGTGCCATGGGGTAGGACAAATGTTAACCACCCAATCACCCAACATCCAACAACTTATATTTTGGCGGATTTTTGTCTCGAATTGAACATTCTGTGTGTATACAAGCACCCAAACTAATAATTATCCGTGCAATATTCACAATTTCAGCGCCCAGCACGGACGACTGGTTTTGAATGGGTTTCACGCCCCCTTGATAATACTCTACTTTCAATGGCACTTGTACGTTAAATGTGAAGGACATTCGCCGGTAAGGATGAAGGACCCCTCTAAGTTTTTTATGAGAATGGATGAACTTGAAACGTTGTGCATAGTAAAGCGACATGCTCAAAGTTTACTTTGGCTGGTTTTCAAAACTATCCCCACTTTACATAATTTCCCCAAAGCGGTTTTATGTAACTTTAAATACAGGCTTCAATGGGTAAGTAAAATTTCCATATTTGGGAAAGCCTTTCCACCCGAAACCACAATGCCCGCGTGCAAGGTATGTTGCACTATATTATTTAGCAACATACATGTGCGTGGCGTTCTGGGTCTTGGGGTGGAAGACCTTATTTTTGCATTTTTGTTTTCAGGGGGGTGGCCCGGAACCCAAATGGATTGCCAAAAACAACAACCTTTTCCATCCAACCATACCATATCACTTTAATGTAAGGCATGCTAATTAACCAAGGGCTCTGTTCAATAGCCCGGATGTTTCCATGTTAACAACAGTCGACCCATGCACGTCCTGGGTATCATAAATCATAGTAAAATACACAGGGGATGTATTTGTCCAAACAATGAGTTGAATGCAGCTATGAAAGCCCAGGGGAATGATATTAATAGCGCAGTCATGGATGGGCCATGTGTTGTATTCCAGAGTATGCTTGGTGTGAGACGGTTATATAATCCAAATCTTAGAAGCATAAGCTCATGGGTATCTGGGTTGTAGTGTTATTAAAGGGTGCCTCATGTAGCCTCTTTGAGCTTAGAAGACAAAAGGTCTATGTAAGCTTCACTTACAAGCTCCATGACAAAGGCAGCTATGCAACATATTCATTTTCCTTAAGATTAAGTAATCAATGGTCTTGAAATAGAGAATGCTCTAAGCTTTGCTTTTTCCAGAGAGCATGCCCCGAATTTCAGACTTTCTCATTTTTCTGATACGAGTGTATTTTGGGGATACCACAAACACTTGCTTACATGATAAAGGAGTGTTTAAAACAACGAATTCAAAATTGATGGTGAAATATAACATTATGGACTATAGAGGGCCCCTCTCTCCTTATCCGGCATGTCCTTACTCGGAAAATAAAGAGGTTTTCACACAAAAGGGAATTTTGTTATATTCAAACAGATCATAATGAACAAAAAGGAAAATTCGAAAAAATAACGAAACAAACTGAGGAAATGTTGAAACTAATAACTAAGTAAATGCATTTTAAAAACAGTATAACCAGGCATTCTTAATTTATTGTGTGTCTTAAAGCTTCCCGCCGCGCATTGTAATAAAATCTCCCGCGTTGTTCATTTTTTTTTCACCAAGAAAATCACGTCAGACATTGTGTTGATCCATAAATCGCCTAATTAACAAAACAATAGCAAGCAAATAGTATGCCCAGACATGCATGAGTGTAATTAAATATTATTCATGTGGTGCAAATGAAGTGACAGCAACAAAACATCAACGATGTGCCAATAAAAAACAGTAAAACCAAAAAAAAGAAAAAAAACGCATTCCCATTAGGTTTTACAAAGTTGAGGTTAAGACATACAATAAATTAAGGTGCCTAACATAAGATAATGCGTATTTGGTGTAAATATCTAAAAACTGAATGCAATGGCTGAATGATATGAAGGAAAGATGAATGAAGAATAAATCCCAACTAATCCCTTTACTTACTCTATTAATAACTTACCAAAAAGGGGAGGGATGTAGGGAAGACGTGAAGAAAAAGGGTAAGTGTAAGGGAAATCTGAATGGAAGTTGTACGGGAGGAAAGGTGAAGGGAATGTTGAGGTTTAAAGTTGCAGACTGTCAATGGGGGGCTTTGACCGGGGCCCACGGGCAGGAGGCCAGGGCAAGGGGCCCAGAAGAGCCCGGGTGCCGGGGGAAGGGACCATATGGGCAAAGGGGGCCCAGGCGGAACCCAGGGTGAGGGGGCCCAGGGACAGGGGGCCGGGGGCCCACAGGGCGCATTAGACTGTGGCATAATTTTTCGATAATGTTTAACACTTAGTGTATAAGGGGGAAGGGTCCACGGGGACCCACAGTTTGTTATATCGTACGCCTTTTTACGGTTACAATTACTATTATATACCCAAATTTTATATTAATTGCCTAATATCAGTGCGCATGTTTGTGGAAAAAAATTAAATCGCCTATGGCATTTATGGTGCTAATTAGCATAATTAGCATTATTGGGGTGGCTATCAAATTTTGTTTTTCCCATTAATGGTAGTGGAGTAACCTTTTTGTTTAATTTTTATTTCAGCAATGTAAATGAGTATTTAATATTTTCCTATTATGAGCCAAAAAGTCCTTCGGGAAAGTGGTTTTTTTTCGTTTGTTTCGGCGGAGGATTGGGTTCCCGTTTGCAACATTTTTTGGACCGCCATTTGGAATTGGTACAACCGATTTTCATTTTTTCCCTTATAATGTGGTCTGTTTGATGTATCCCATCAGTGACCAGAGTTTAGTAAAAAAATCAACCGGCAAAATGGTTTTCGGGGGGTGGGGGTTCATGTGGAGTGCACAACCTTATACCCTTATGGGTGTTTAACCTTTTTATGGTCACCAACCGTTGAAACACAAAAAACAGCAGCAAAAAAACAACCGGGAACCATAAAAACAATATCCGGGAAACCGGGAAAACGTCCAAAGTGTCATTTGTAAAAACGTCATTATTTTTGACCATTCTAGACAGAAAAGGCCAATTTGGGTTCCAGGCAATTGTCAACAACCATAAGAAACACAAAGGAGCCGAAAACACATGGAAACATCAAAAAACCTTCCGCGGTGGGGGGGGGGTAAGACACTATTTGCTCATTTTGGGCATTGGGGATTTCCAAACTTTAAATTTTATTATTTTAGTAACATTAAATTACTTTCATGATTTTTTTTAATTTGTCCAGTTTTTTAAAAAAAAATGACCGAAATTGTGTTTTCCAGGCAATGTTCAACAACCATTAATACACAAACGAACCGAGAAAACTTGGGAACCCTTCGAAAACCTCTGGAACCATCCAAAGATATCAACTTTTCTTTAGAAATCATTCTTTTGACCATTTGAAGCAAATAGTATTTTGAACCAGGGCCAGGCAATCCTCATCACCATTGAACACAGCAGACCGGCCCAAACAACCGGGAACCAATCCAAAAACATGACAGGAAACTTCCAAAGTGTCCACGAATTGTTAATTGGCCATCCAAAACCTTCCGGGGGGGGGGAAAACACGCATCTGCTCTTTTGGGCATTGGGGGTTTGCAAACGGTAATTTGTGGAACTGCTCCGTGCATTTATTATGGCAGTCTCCTGTCTCAGTGACCATTACAAAATCGGCTCTTAAACCTTCGTTCAAAAGATCTGAGTAATATCATGATAATTGAAGAAAAATTATTGGCCATCAAAATCCATCGAGGTTAGTGGATTAACCTCGCTGCAAAACAGCGCATTTCATAATAACTGAAGTCCTTTAGATTTTAATATTCTGACAAGGCCATAGCCTTTTAGTCAAGCCTGTGTGTGACCTACGATAAGCGCCCTCCTACCGTTACGTCCTTGAAACAGACTAGCACTCGGTTACGCCGGAAGTTGATGTAGATCTGTTTGTGTAATAGTGCATCTTGGCATTCCCTACCCCCACCCCCCCCGACCTTCCGGGAACCTCAAAGGTGTCCCACTTTTCTTACAAATCCTTATTTTGACGTAACAATTTGACAGAAATGGCCGACTTGGGTTTCAATGCATAGCCAACCATAAAACCATGGTTTTTAGATGCCAAACGGCCCACATCTAGTCCTGGAAATCACTCCCGTATTGTATTGCCTTGCGCCTGCGACCACAAACCCCAAACGCGCCGAATACTTAATTAAGCCGAGCTCACTCATGACAGAGTGTTAGTATCTGTGTCACAGTACTGCTAACGAGATATCTAAATTAGTAGTGCGCGAGAGATTAACGTATCATCCGTCATAGAGAATGTGTGGTAAATGAAACTACATCTCAAATATCATACGAAAAACGGAGGGTTTCATGGAAGTTTTTGGCATCAGAGGGTCCGTTACTATGTTGTGTTGGTTTTATAAAATATTTA
>JAMKCH010012531.1:0-59666 GCA_023653785.1 Ophioderma brevispina | reverse complement strand
ACCGTTTGGAAATCCCAGGTGCCCAAATCCAGCATATCGTGTTCTGCCCCCCTGGTTGAAGTCGTATTTTATTCTTTCTACTTCCTAGCTGATAGTATGCCAGCTTTGGTTCAAAAAATGTTTGTTTGCCGTAATCCAACCACCCTGAAACACATATAAAAAAATCAGATGTCCTATATTGCGGAGGGGAAAATACTTACTAATGATGAAATAACTAGTGCACTTTCTGCGAAAGATGCCGAATATCTCCGAACGTAATTTATATATACATTTACCACGTATATGAACATACCGTACCATCCCCACCATCATTACCACACATTGCCCAACACTACCCTCCCTCCTCCTCTTTTTCTCTCCGGACGTCAAACAGATAGGTCATTGCTTAATTTTATCCTTCTCTTTTGCCGTGTCTTCTTGCCGTATGCTATAACTGTTAGTGTAGCAATTGTCTCTCCAATTTTAATTCTTTACTACTACTAGCGTTTGGATGGTCCTTTGACATTTATTTATTTAATTTATCTAGGCTTTCAAGCCGCCCCAAATCAGTTATATTTTATCTTGTTATCGTCGCCGATTGGCGGCCCTGTTGTTTGCTATACTAATTATCCACGTATACTACGTACTTTATAGCTTTCTTTCTTTGCTTTCTAATTTACAGGTTTATCAATACTACCTATTCAGCGTAGCTTGATTATTCACCCGCATTTTATTCCTATTTAGACCGATCCATTTCTCCTTTGTGCTCCCGTAATAGGTTGGTTTTAGTTATCGTCGGTCATAATGGCCTGTCAGATTTCCAGGCTTCTTAATTTCAAAATCGCCCCCCCCCGCCGTAAAATCATCTAGGCTACAAGGTCGCCGCGGGGGAAATCTAAAAATCAGACGGTGCTCGGGTCGACATAGGGTTGTGTTTCAGTAGTTAGTGATAAGAGCCGCCGCCGTTGCGCCTGATTATGGTGAGCTCTTTACATAAAGAACCGAGCAGGAGAAATTCTAGTATGTGTATAAGCTCGGCAAGATCCGCAAGAGCACGAGTAGCAGGAATAAAAGTGGATCTGACACCCAAAGAGGTGCCGAAAATATTTCGAATCCGGACAACGATTGTCTGTGGATAAAAATCGAAAGACAAGAAAAGGCCTTGTGCCTGACGGGTCGTGTCCACGATGTTCGACCCGAAGGCACTGTTAATAAAACGATTGACAGAGATGCGAACAATCACAATGGCCTTGTGGTCGGATGGTGTTCTGGCGATCGGACATACGAAGACACAGATGAAGGATATCAGAGACCGAACAAGCATTGTCACACGAACGAAGGTCTCGTACCAGCTATCAGTCTAATTACAATTCCGATGCATTACCGACGCACAACCTCTCTAACGAGTTTATTTCTTGAACAAATCCATAATTCAACCCGCTCTCTAACAGTTTATTTCTCGATCAAAAAATCTCCTTAAAATACAGAACACACAGACAACAGAAGCCCTCTTACTAGTCTATTTCTCGAACAAATCCCATATTTACCAGCACAACCTTCTACGGTTTTATTTCTCGGACAAACCCTATTTACCGACCACAACTTCTCTACAAGTCTTTTTCCCTCAACAATTCCCATATTACCAAACCCAACTAGCTCTAACGAGTCTGTTTCTCGATTAAGTACTTGGGTCCGGCTTGAGGCCGAGGCCGTATCGGTATCTTCTCCGTGCAGTCACTATGAGCCTATACAATCTCAGCACAGTTCAGAATCTTTTCATTCATTCATTCCCAATCCAATGTATTTCGAAATACACCTGGTGTTGTGGGTTGTATCTTCAAGTTTTTCTGGATGCATATTCACTTTTCTTGCAGATGTGACGTGTGTGTATTGCGTGCAGAACAAAAGGACCCCAGGGTTAGATTGTATACAATGATTGCTTAAGGAACGGCGGGAATGCCTTATTACTATTTTGACCAATCTTTTTAATCGTTTCCTTTACTTAGAAGAAACGCCGAGTCAGGAACAAGGGCACCATTATTCCGATTTTCAAAAGGGCAAAGAAATGCATCTAAACAACTACAAGAGGGAAACACTCACCCTCCTTTGTCTCAAAGATTTTTAACACCGTCTAATTTGCGATATATCTCAAGCTTTCGTGAAAGTGAAAATATTCTTCACAGAAGTTCAAGGCGGTTTTAGGAAGGATCACAGAAGAGATGCGAGATCACATCTTTACTTTGAAAAGCATTGCTGCGGCACGCTCTGCTGAAAATAACTACCTTCTAGCCCATTCTTGGACTTTCCGTAAGGCTTTTGAGACACTGTGTGGAGAGAAGGTCTTCTTTCAATTGCGTGGAATATTGGGATAAGGGGTAAGTGGGGAATGCTCGCCAATTTGTACAGGAAGTTGGAGTTTAATGTTAAAATTTGGTGATATTAGTACATGACTTTTTTAGTTTTGAAACGGAGTTAAAAACAAGGTGTGTTTTTGTCCTCCAGTTTTGTTGTTGGCATTTACAATTATTGAATTATCAAACATGTACATACTATAAACGTTGGTACATGTAGTGTTGGTGTTAGAGTAATTGCCCTTATCTGGCAGATGATTTTTGTCCTGATCTCCGACAATGACACGACCTACAAATCTGCTTATGTCGCGGCGATTCTCCAGAAAATTGAGACTTGACTTCAACTATGAAAATCGAATGTTGTTGTTATTGGTAAACGCACTAATGAAAACAAAATCGGGCATCTGGGGACTCATGGCTCAAGAAGCTGAAGTTTACAAAATTTAGGTTATACATTTTCGTAATTTCTAATTCCCCCCCCCAAAATTAAAATCCCCCCCCCCTTTCCTCTTCCGACCACAAGGCAACGCTAACGAATTAATCAATAAGGGGAACAGACTAGTTGGCTACCAAAATCATTATTAATAACAGGACCGACTTTAATTAGAGTTTACTACGGTAATTTTTTATGGAAATCCCTGGCTCTTCCAGCTATTAATTATGCCTCTTCTGTTGTCTAATCATTTTGTGCGAGTGCCTATAAGATACTCGAAACATTCAGGTTTTGCAGATGGCAGGTCGATTCTTGAAGGCAACCCAGGAATGTGCCGTTCAGTTATTTATTAGGGTGGATTTAGGTTGGGATAGTATTGAAAACACACTATAAGCATAATAAGGTAACGTAGTTCCGATCGCCTGATTAGGTCATGATTCAACATAGGTGGCCTAACTCCTGTTCATGCAATTAACACAATTCATGGCAATAGGCATTTAAAATGGAATTGGCTCGAGTCCGTTGAAGAGACGCTTTCTGACTGTGGTCTTGACCGCGTGTTTTCATTCCCACATTACTCTAACTCACATGGTTTTAAAACTTTTACAGAAATCAATCTGTCTAAGTACAATACGATGTTTAATCAGCATGTAATAAATCCTCCCTTCATGATTACGTTAGTGTTAAACACCAGCCAGGTCTTGAGACATATCTTCTGGATAAAATTGGACTTCTGGGGTGTCAGTTAAATTTTAGAGCCAACGTTCAAACTCTTTGCACTTAACGGTAGAACATGTGTATGGAGGGATAACAGCTCGTTTTTTTGTGATTTATATTGTATGATGAAGTTGAAGATGTTCACATTTTATTTTACGATGTCGTTCACTTGGTGATATAAGAGCTGAAGTATTTTCTTTTCCCTAGACAAAGATTATGCGAATGGGTCGTGTCCCTTTGTCCTGGATCTGTTTTCATTTCAAGTGCCACCAATACCAAACTATACTTATTTTTAGGAGGTAATTGCACCTAATTAATTCCTTCACTCTCTCCAAACTTGATTGGTTGCCGCCATGACTTTTTTGTTTTGATACAACATGTAAACATATGAAAAAAGCATGGAAAGTACGGCAAAGCCTTTTTGACTTTGCCAAATGTATAAGTATTATTTTATAACCTCCATTGTGTTATTTGGTGATTCGTTTTTTGCATATGTTTTTGTATTAATACTGAGGGCCTCTTACTGGGCTCCCGTCTGAGTTGTTCGGCAAAGTTGTTGCGCATATAACTAACACACCTCAATTGTCCGTGTTTTGTTATTATGAATAAAACATTCAATTGAATTGCTCTCCGGAGGCAGTTGGCTCTCTTATTCTCTAAGTATCATTTTTATAATTAATTTTTACAGTATGATTGTCTTTGTTTCATTTTGTTTGATGCACCACCGTAGGTTGGGTGCTTTGCTGTAAAAAGCGTATCCATAAAATAAATAAATAAATATATGGTACCCAAAGCACACAGGGTCAGTTCAGTTCAATGTTTATGGTACAGAACCCGCTGAACTGTTTCCTTGGTGTCGTGAGCAATTTGTAAACCATAGTGATTATCCAGTTCTGTTCATTGACCCCGCTACCAGATCCAAACCGATCGATTGTACCTCCTTTTATTACATGATCACCTAGTAACTCGACACTAGCGCGACCTTCGCTTGTTCTGAATAGCATTCCGGCGGCCCCCTTTGCTTCCAAAAACACCCATTGTTATTCAGCCGGCACTTTTCGTCCTAACTCAAGTGGGAATACCTTTCCATTTTCTGGCCTGGTAACGTTTCTTTCAACAGCCTCATTCCTTCAAGTAGAGTAGGAGCAAATATATAGGGGCCTTATTTAAGTAGTTCGGTTACCTTTCTCACTAACAGAAAAGTTTGGGACACCTTGTGGTAGTTAGTATGGACCCCTCTACATCAATGCTAGTAGGTAGTACTCTCAAATTGTGGTATCATTTTTCAATAGGGGCCAATTTACGTTTACCACATGGTCAAACTTTAAAATTCCCCAATCATGTTTAAATGTATGCCCTATTTCCATCTAATCATAAGGATTCAGAAATGTATATTGTACCACCTCCGACCATTGGTTTTTGGAGTTATAAGGTAACATGGCTAAAATGGTTAAAAAAAGGTCAATTTCAATTTGTACAGGGGTCAACCTAAAATTAATCTGATTATATTTTACATACTTTCAAGTTATGACCCGAGGTAGAGACCATAAAAGGTATCGTTGTATTATGTTAACATGCTACTTAACGGAGATAAGGGGTCAAATAAGGTTCAATACCAATTGGTTATTGGTTGACCTATGACCTATTTTGCCGCTCATAACATGGTACTATGCATTGCAGATGGTACAAACTATTCCTTATTTGACTCTATTAGCTAGATGAACACTTTTATCATTTTCAACAAAATTGGAGCAACTTCCGATTTTGACCCTGTACCACTAGAAAATTGACCTTTTTTTTACCATTTTAGCCATTTTTACCCTATAACTCAAACCATTGGTCATAGTGGTACAAACTATACATTTTTGGACTCCTTATGACAGACGACAATATGGCATACATTTTCCACATGATTGGAGATTTTAAAGTTTGACCCCTGTGTAAACCTAAATTGGCCCATATTAAAAGTGACACCACAATTTGAAGAGTACTACCTACCTATAAGCGTTGATATAGAGGGTCTATACTAACTACCAAAGGTGTCAAACTTTCTGTAGTGAGGGGTACACGATGAATGTTTGACCTGGGTCCTACTCCCACTAAAGCTTGTACGGGAATGTTCAAATAGCTCACAGCCAGTGACGTCGCAGCCGGTTGCTTCTCGTCTTAGTTCGGGTTCCTTATCATCTTCTCATCCCTTGTCGCCCCCGTTTTCAACTTCGGTTTTCGTGAATTTCTTCGGATTCCTTCGGGGTAATGCTGTTGATCCCATCTTGCAGATCCGCATCTTAGTAAGAAAGCTCTCTTCTCTAGGGACAATCTGCGCTGAGTCTTTCTCTAAAAGCACATTCTTCGATGCCAAAGTACATACAATGTGCGGTGCTTGGTGCATAATTTTTGTAGGATCGGGCTAGAAATTCTAAGTTTACCATTACCTCTTTCATCAACTAGTTTCTAATTTAATATATCCGATAAATTATATCTGATTTCTATTGTTTGAATCCATTTTTATTTGTACTGAATGTCATATCTTGCAATTTCATTGTTTTGAATGTGATGATGTGATAAGGAAAATGATTTTGACGGAATTGTTAAATAAGTCGCCCCTCCGTTCGCGTTATTAGTCTTTATACACATATTCTTCGAGTTCCAGAAGGGGATTTAATCAACTTTCAGGTTTCAGGCCTCCTTTTTCCTTAGACTCGGATGGTTTCGGAATTTTTCAAATCTAGATTTAACCCGAAACAATGGAATTTTTGCCTCACTTAGAGAGTGATTGTTCACTAGACTTTTTGCTTAGTGACACTGTCCCCGTACCATATCCTTTCAGCTGCTTGTCCTGAGTGCTCTTTATATTTCCCTCTCCCCCCCTTCAGACCAACTCTCATCCTAGGAATTGGGAGAGCTTACGCTCCGTATAGCCGATTCAGCCACAGCGTGTTTATCGGCTGATTTTGCAGGCTTACAATTGAAGCCGTCTATGGCTCTGTCCCACGATACGGCCCTCAAAGGGGAAATTTGTAGACGTTCTTCAATCTCACTATCCAAATTGGGGGGAATTAAAATAATAGTGAGTCCGTTTTTACTGAGGAATTTTCCTCGTCTCTTAGAAGCGTTGCTAAGAAAGTTCTGAATAAGTAGACTGTCGGCAAAAAAATCTCAAGCCTTCGTCCCTTCCTTTGCCGTACGGGGGGGGGGTTAGGTAAAGCTGCCGTTGCTAGTCCTCGGCCCTCCCTAGTTCGGCAAGGGTCGTCAGTACCACTTTGGGTGTCGGGGTCGTTTCGGCTACAACTAGGCACTTTTCTTTTCTGTCTCTGTTAGTCCTACGAAAAAGAGTGGTGTACCCAATCGAAAAAAACTTGGAGCCGGGTTTTTTCGGACATCTTTCTTAGATAATCAATCAATCTCTCTATGCATATATTGAACCCAAACGATTTCGCATGGAAAACCTTAGCCCACGGTCTCAATCGCCGATCAACACGTTTTGGGAACAATGGTGAGCAATAGGGCAAATCGATTCAGTTGACTCTTTAACGCAACATTAGTTTCACACTTTATTCCGTTAATCGTCTAGTGGAGCCCCGGACTATGGTCCCCACCTGATTATATCTGCTTTCACATTCATCACACCGGAACTCGCTCGGAAGTTTCGAATCAAATACTTTCGAATCCGGGTAGTGGATTTGCCAGCTCGATCCTCGAATTTCCGGAAATCGCTATAACAGCACGTGTAAATTTTACTGACGTGTTCCCTAGTTTCTATGAAGACACATTGCAAGATTCATGTGATACTTCATACATGAATTCCCACAACCATATTTAAGTTCAATCCTTGCCATCCATACTAAATTCCCTCATATAAGTCGTATTATGGATTAGTCTCACCATTAAGCCGGGTATTTTAATTGTTTTTTAGGATGACACACAAATATGGCTTTTACATCTCACCCACGGCTTTGGAACATGTCGGTTTCTTACGTTTAACGCACCTGAAGGCACAATACACGTCTCTCTTCAGATTGAACTTCACAAAATAATAAAGCTTGAGGACACTCACTTGATCAGGCAATAAATCGTACATCTTCCTGCTTGATTTATGTTTAATTTATTCGGTCACCAATCAGTAAATCATTCATTGGATAATAATTATTAGCAGCAGACTCTTGAATTCTTTACACGTTTTTTTACTTTTTGGCACATAAATGATGACATGATATGATATCGCAGACAATTTCGGATTCCAGCTCCACTAACCTTGAACCAATTGCAATTTATACTAGTGTAAGCGGTAACCTGCAGCTGTTAAAATGTCGCTTTGACGGCTTGGACACAACGCTAATACGAAATACGGTTTTTTTCGTTGTGAAATATCTGAATCGGTACTGATAGACAGAGAACAACGTTGGCTACTAAAATCTAACGAGTTTTTGCATTGTGGTAAGGTGAAAGGAAAGAAAGGTTAGGGAAGTCGGACGTAAAATAATGACAGCGCCATTTCAGTGTGTTATAAATTTTCCCCATAGGGTTTGTACAGGTGCCCAGAAGACGAGTTCTCGGTTACGACCTCCATTTTCCCTTGGCATTCTGCGCACGAGAAACGGCGGAAATTGTTTTTCAACATCCTGGGGATAATTACATTTGCATTGGTTAAGCTGTATTTATGGAAATTTTATTCGGCGTGGATGAGATTTTTTATTGCTTGGCAACTGATCGGCGCAGTTTATGATGGAATCCCATCATTTTAGTAGCACTTCACGAGTGTTCCGCTTAACAAATTTAGTTCATGGTAGCACATTTTTAAACACAAATTAAAATTCTTATTGGTTTTGGCATTGCAAAATTACATTTGATTTCCATATTGGAAGTGTTTCCGAATTTTTTTGTTCCAGTTGAATTCGGCAATTTAATTTGCCATCTGTTTGAACCATTTGATCCTAGTATATCCATGAGTTCATAGTGGTATGATCAACATGGGCCCGCTTCTTCAAGTTATTTTTACGCAAACATCAAAATGTCGAGTCACGGGTACGCCGCTCGAAAACTTTCCGGGTTACCTGGATCGCGACTCACCACCCGAATTTGCACCCCTACTGCTGGGCTCATCCAATAGACCTCAAGGACACTTACGTGTTCCCATTCTTCATTCCACCCAAATGGTTTATGTTCAACGATACCAATCAAGCGTATGCCCTTCCTTTCCCTGCCTTCGGCTTTCAACAGCTCCCCGAGTTTTCACCAAAGGTAACTTCGGTCGTCACAGGATACACCTTCACATGTACTTCGACGTTTGACTAAATACCAAAACTGCTCAAGGACAAACCACACAAAACTCCACTTTAGCAATCGCCCATAAACGAATTTTGTATTCGGAAACAGTCGCTCGCCTAGGTTATCCTAGTCTGTCCCAAAACACTCCCAACAGTCTCAATCTCCCTCATATATCAGCTCTCTCGCCGCCTTATGATAGAAGGTATTAATAATTCTAGGCCTCCTGTGAGGAAAATGTGGCCTCCCTGGGACTTGCCTTCTGTGCTAGAGTTTTTGAACAAGCACCCCCCTTTTAACAACCCCTGCAGTCAGGTTCCGTGACGCTACCCTTAAGACTATTTTCTCTTGCGATCCCTTCAGGTCGTAACTTCTGAGTTACATGCCTTAGGAATAGGATTTTTCATGTTTTCAGGCAAGCTGAGGCATTACTTTGTAGTATTTTTCGCCCAAGTTTTTTGGCCAAAATTGTGAGGAGTTCCTTTAAAGCATCCTCCATTGTTTCCTCCTCCTCTTGAGCAGACTCTATCAGGTTCCTAAGATAAGTTGTCCTGGAGGGAGCTCAAGTGTAGTTAGTAAACAGCTCCTTGCTCGCGCACATTTGGAGCAAACTTTTTCACCTCCCTGAAGACATACCATACCTCCAGGGCAATAAATCAACTATCTCATGCTGGATCTAGTTAGAATGATTATGCAGAGCTAAGCCGTTTGATTCAGGGTAGCCTTCTCTCACTCAACCCGCAAGGTTGCCACGTCATGGGCATTCTATAACAGCTCCCTAATCCAGGATATGTCAATCTGTTATACCCATGAAAATCCGACCACATGTTCATCAAGACATGATTGCAGGACATTGTTTCCATGCTCTGCTCAAATCGAGATTTGCGACTGCCGTTCTGTACTCCCTGACTTGTTCGGGCAAGTGTGGTAGATAGAATGTTTAAGTTTGTGTATTTTTTGGACATAACTATTAGGATTTGATTATGTGTTTATCAGTCCTAAGTGGACTATTCTTGGCTGGTCCGCTTATGTCCAGGGGGTAGACATAAACCGCTTTCAGACCATTGTTTGCTCACCTCCTCCCTCGGGTCGGTGCTACTCAGCGTGCACTAAGTATATTTTGCATCTTAGTAAGTATTTTCCCCTCAGCAATAGACATTAAATGCCCATTGCAAATATGTCTAGAAGGAGGGGGGAAATACTTACCTAATGTGCACCCGACCCTCCCCTCCCCCTGAGCAACACATGTTCTCAGTTTGCGTTCGGGCGAAAAGAGTATGAGTTATGGTAGTGTTGGGCAATGTGTGTAACTTGATGTGGGGATGGGCGGTATTAACAATCAATACTTACGAACACAGTGGATAAACATTTCTAATATATATTAAACTTTCGCATAATAAAACAATCACTGATACATCTTTCGTAGAAAGTGCACTAATAGATTTGCAATCATAGGTTAGTATTTTCCCCCTCCTTCTAGACATATTTGCAATAGGCATTTAGTGTTTCCTCAAGTTCGCTTTTACGTGTTAAACCAATGCAACGTTTAAATTAGATTTCTTGCCGCCCTGCCCCTGAAGAAATTACGGTGAAATTTTATATTAACATATTTATTATCGTATTGTTTTAATTAATTCCAACATAATTTTTTAAAACATCAGCAGCAACACGATCATAGGTTTAAATGTTGAGAAAACAAGTACATAAAAAATAAATTTCGAAGAAATGACAAAATACCAACAGAATGAAGAATTAAATAAATTCCTTGGTTGATATCGGACTCAAATTAAATTGCAATATTTTTTGTCCAGTAACCCGTCCGTTTTTATCTCCGTAGGAGTTAATAGGTAAGAACGAAAAGGGGGGATCAAAATAGGGGTCGGTATTTTTTAAACCATGTTCCGACTATAGATTTTCAATGCCTTTCCATACGTGTATACGCGTTAGTCCTATAAGAGCTTTCGCTTCGCCTCGCTATATAGCAGAAAGCCTTGTACTGTATTCTTATTGAGACGTCCAACTTTTAACCTGTTGTTTAGACCGAGGGTTATTCCCTCATAATGGACCTCTGTTTTTTCCAACATACCTGACATTTATATAATATATGAAAGATATCCTCAGAAATGGGTTTATTTGTGAGATTTCCAGTTGATTACAATGGCACATGTGGTCCAGTGGATTAAGCGTTCGCCACGCGCCTCAAACTTGTTGTGGGTTTGAGCCCCCACTGTGGCCCATGTGTTTATCACCCTCTTGAGTAAGGCGCTTTACCTCAATTACTTTACGCCTCTATACCCAGATTTGTATAAATGAGTACTGACATTATTTCAATTTGGGAAGGTAACAGACTCATTGTAGCGGAGGTGTGGCGATTCCATTCCCCCTACCTTAAAACATTAAGGCCAAAAAAAAAAATTGTGTGTGGTGCCCTCCGTGACCGACCCAAAATCCGAAAATCTCTCGGGTCAGGTATTTTTTTTATTTTTTTTTTTTAAGTCTTGATTTTGTCTATTTTAATAACCTGTTTTTCCGGTTGATAATGTGTAAAAAAAAACAACCAAACGGAAAATCCCAAAGATTGCTCGGATTTAACTCCTTGTACGGGCAAAACACTCACTATTCTTGGAAATGACAAGGGGAATTAGGAATGAAATTGTGTGCAATTTTAAAGTGCGAGAACACAAAGGAAAATAAAAATTGGCCTTATACTGGCGGCTGGCCGTATTTAACCAGCACCGTATACTCATGATACAGATTCCAATTTCGACCACCACGTAATCTTAAATTAAAAACAAAATTTTGACGTACAATGGTCCCAAAACTTTTAATAAACAAATATAAATGAAAACCATTTTGAAAAAAACACCAGTTGAAACAGTTTTTATTAAATGAAAAACCAATATTTCTCCCTTCTCTCTGAAGCAGAGCGAAAAATATCACTATTGCATCAATTACACTTCACATGTCTGGCGTTACACTGTCACACATGCTTGCACGCGTATACATTGCTGATTCATGAAACACGATCACGATGGAATCCCCCCGGTGGATTCACGGTAGTTACGCGTTGCGTGTTACAAGCTTTTGAAAGGTTTGTGAGGTGGTTGCTCAGCTGTGTTTACAACTTCGATTTCAATGGAACTTTTGCGGTTTATATGCGAGGCATAACAAGGGTGGCAGTTTGCAAATATATGCACCGTACAAATCGCCATCGGTCCGAATGGACCATGTCAGTCGGTTTGCGCATGGCGGCAATATAGTGTATGCGGGACCTGGGATTTCGGCGATGTTTCAAATTGTCAAAACACAACACCAACTTGAAGAAACATTTTTCTAATAGATATTTGAAATGCTCCTCTTACGTATTTAGCTGGATTTACATGAAAGCAACACTTTTCTGGAGATGATGGGGTTTAAAAATTTTAAAAAAAAAAAAAACAAAAAAACAAAAAAAACCCGACCGGACCTCCCGTTTTAAGCTGGGAGGGAAACACAACATTTTTTTTTTTTTTTTTTTTTTTTTTTTTTTTTTGGCCTTATAATGGTTATGGTGGAGTCTGGGCCCAATCATTTCGGAAGAGAGATGGGGCACCTGTTTCCTGTGTACACAGGTCTGTCCCCTCTACCCGTAACTTTTTTTAACGATTGTGCGTTTTGATGTTATTAGTGAATGTTCGTATACTCTGTCCCATATCGTGCACTATTGTAATTTGTGTTCATTTACAGACAGAAATACGAAAATTGTGCAAAATGGTCTCAATGAAAATTTTGCGATAACTGTTATTGTTGATTGTAATTGAATTGTATCGTACTCTGTCTGTTATGTGATTCAGTGCTGCAATAGATAAAAAAAAAGAAAAGAAGTTGATCGAATCTGCACGTAAGATCAGGAGTCGTACATACAATCTTGGGCAATGGGTTCAGATGATTAAAGAATCTCAGTTTCTTGAGGCTGCGGATCACAAAATACCCTTAATAACCCTAACACTGCCGAGAGGCATGAAGGCGCACGAAAACTGGTACTGGCGGGTTCGTAAAATTTTTTCGTTGCTCGGGCCTCAACAACGTATTTTTTTGTCGGGTCAAATGAATTCGTCATTGCATCTCTCATTGCATCTGGCCGTCTTAAAAAAAGGAAAATGATCGCTATGTTTCTAGTTGCACCTGGGCCGTCTTCCGCGAAATGACGCGCGATGTTTTTGTTGGCATTTTGGCCGTTATTGACTGGAATGGATGCGATGCTTTTTTTCACTTCATTTCGGAACGGTTTGCACACAGAAGGCGCAATGCTTGTCATCATGTGGGTGACACTGTGTACAAATTCCCATAGACAATTTCGATTTCGATGGTGATAGCGCCACCGATTTCGATAAGCTATTTTTTTTAATTATGGCAATATAACGTATCATGACGTAAACGGGGG
This sequence comes from Ophioderma brevispina, assembly GCA_023653785.1. Classification (NCBI taxonomy): domain Eukaryota; kingdom Metazoa; phylum Echinodermata; class Ophiuroidea; order Amphilepidida; family Ophiodermatidae; genus Ophioderma; species Ophioderma brevispina. The sequence goes on along the minus strand of JAMKCH010012531.1, from coordinate 46,498 downwards.
CATTACGTATCATAATAGCGCCACGCCCGACTATGATGTAGCGAACGGCGCCACTCAACGACTGGCGAACTATTCTCACAAATTTTCATGCAGATCAGTGGGCAGTATACGCTCCATTATTGATTTATTTATTTATTTATTTACCCTTTTTTTTATTGATTCGGGGGCAGCTAGGTTTCATCTTGCATCGGGGACGTTTTCCGGTAAATGGCGGCGATGTTTTTGTTGCATCTGGCCGTCTTCCGGGAAATTGAGGCGATGTTTTTCGTTGGGCATTTGGGGCTCTAGCTGAGAATGACCTATGTTTTCGTTGCAGCATCTGGGCCGTATTGACTTTACGCTACTTATTCCTGTGCCGGGGAAAAACAGCCGGATGGCAATGAACTCAAATCTGTTGCTCTCTTGATTGCTTCTCGGCCGTTAAAAATAAAATAGATTGCCTTCGTTGCATTTGGGCGTCGGTCGGCAAACGACCCGGTCCGGGTTAGGGTTAACAGGTGAGGGCATGTTCGAAAAAGTGGGGACTTTGGGAAGGCTCCTTCCCAGGAAAGTTGGCCATGTGGAGGGAATTTATACATAAGATATAGTTGGAAATCTATGAGAAATGCGACCATCTTCCAGTGGATTTAGCATTTTTTCATGCCCTGCAGGTGAGAAAATTCCTCATGGATGAGCCAGGCCAACCTAATAATGAGAACTTTCTCACCCCCACATGTTTGGGTCTATTACATACCTATGTATGAAATTTCTAAGAATTTGAGAAACACTTATTCAGACACATGGAAATGCTCATACACCTTTTTAATCATGTTATTTACTTCATGTAAATTTCTAGGAGGAGAGAAACTAACCTAGGTCACTTAAAGTTGTATAACTCTCTCAGTTTTTCAATGAGAAATTAACCTGAGTCCAGGGATTGATAATTTGGGGATGAGAAAACTCATTTGTCTCAAAGTGACACATTGTCATCTTGGTAATTGAGGGCACTGGCTATCTAGAGTCTGTAGTAGCCTCATTCCAAGAATTACAGGCTTTCGCTTTGTGGGGGGGTCAAGTAGGGTTCGATCACAAGTCTTGACTACCAATGGGACCTTTTAATAAGGCTAGCCATAGTTGACATTGTGCTTTTCGCATGGTAGAAAAGTTCTGTTCAGTTTGTGACTGTATAATTTCACAACAAAACAATCTTGCAGATGTAGAGCGGTGCCATGAGAAACAACATTATTGTGACTATTATGATAAAAATTTACATTTTATCATACAGGATGCGCCACTATTGACATTGTCGCTCCCTAGGGATCTAAACTAGGTAATGTCGATCACGCCGCTGTCGCATGTTACAAATAAAAAACCAAACACGCAAGACGGGAAGTACTTGTCAAGAAAATAGGGACAAAAATCTTTGCAAGACAGGATAGGGTCTTGTAACCGCACAAATATCAATTTAAAAAAAAGTGTGTTGGGACAGAGCCAGCTATGGTGTTTTAAACAATCCATAATGCATTGCAATGTGCCTGTCAGTACTTTATACTAAACACAACAATGTCAAACTTATGGGATACATGGTTCAAAAGTGCTTTTAACACCACAAGATATTTCATGATCATGCTAAGAAATTCCTAAAGTCCAGCACTGTGAGGGCTAAAATGAGTATAAAGTCAGGTTTTTGTGTTTTGGAATCGGGTTTTGCGGGTTCTGATATATTCTCTGTTGTTAATTTCTTTTACCATATGATAACCTTACGCTGAGGTAAGGCTACTTGAGGTCAAAAGTATGAGCATTTCAAATTTGTCAGTCATACTGTAAATTGTGCTCCTGGGTTTCACAGGCGTACTTTGGGTTATGTGTTTGTCTTTATCAATTCAAATTTATGTATAGTTTGTTGTCTCAAATGGGTCCGCCCATACATAAATACAGTTTTGTAGCTACAGGTTTGGTTTATTCACAATGTTTTGTATAAGCTCAATTTTCTTTTTGGCACATGGCTAATTTTGGCTATGGTTTAAATTTGCTAATGTTCAAAAGTGGAGATTTGACTTAAAATTCCTCAAAGGAATAAATTCAGAGTATATGGGCTGTTGTGGAGCGCAATGTTTTGTTAGAAAAGAAGGAAAGAGATGAACAAACAGAAGCTGCTTTGGCATAAAGTATTTGCTGTGTTTTGCTTACCACAATTAACATCCTAAGTCTCATTCTAAGGCACCTATAGGAATCGCTCTCTTGTTAAACTTGTGTTGCCTTTTTTGATCATCTTTCTTCGGTCACGTTGTACCTAAAAACCGGTTAATTTTACTTTTCAACCAATGCTGTTTTTTCAACGTAACCAATCTGTATTATTTTACATAAATTAATAATAACCTATGAGTCCAAACTAACCAAAAATAATGTTTTCACCACTTTTGCTAGATTTTGGTTTATTTTTTGTCATGGGGACAAATAAAGTTTCAGTCGACGGTGTGACCTTCTTATGGTCACACACGTGACCAAATTTATTTTTCCCCCTGACAAAATAACTCAATCAAGATAACGATTTTTGGGTAGGTTAGACTCTCAAGGTTATTCAATAATGTAAAAAGTAATAATAGATTGGTTATTTGACAAACAGCATTGGGTTAAATAAAAATTTACTCGGTTTTAGTCCAAACTTGACGAAGATGGCCTTTTTTACAGAGAATTTCACTCTTCTTATTCTTTATTTCTTTTATTTCTGACTTTTTTTTGTTTTTTTTTTGTGATTTTTGACTTTTTTTGAAAACCAAAACAATCTATATTCTTTAGTAAAAAGAATGGTAACACCTCTTATTACACAAAGCGCATTTTATAATACCTGCCACATTGTTTTGATCGAATTCTCGATCACTTGAGCACAGTAAGTGTAAAAAGCTATTTTTAAACTGACAATTTTAAGCAAAGTGTCAAAGCAATTTTTCCGAAACTCTACTTGTAAGTATTTGGAAAATGTGGTTAAAACCAGAAGGCTTCCGGAGGGGCTTCACTCTTTCTTTCTGCCCCAGACCTTGTTGGGTATAGGCAGCTCCTTACAGCCATCATATTTTTTCCTTTTTTTTTTCCAGGACTAGTGCATCTTTGTAATAATTAAGTCTGGTAGTGCATGTTCAAAGTGCACAATGTTATTTGCACAAACAATGTGCGAATAGGATTTAATGTTGAACCTGTACGCTAGAATCCTTGATTGGGCTATCAGGTCGGATGGCAGTCCTGATAAGAATAATTTTGTCAGTGCCCTTGATATTGGCAGAATAGTGGCAGCTTTGTTTGAGTTTTATGTCAGTGTCCCTAATAATCATAGATGGGCAAAAAGATGTATACTAATGTAGTTTAGCTTATAGTATACATCGCATTTGCCATGGATTTTCTAAATCAATTTGTGACTTTCCATAAACTGACAAAATGAATTACTAACAACCTCATGAATATTTATGAACTGTGTGGTCCTGTTATTGGCTAATTAGTGGGAATGTGCAACGAAGTTTGACTCCATTTGAGTTTATGGCCAGTCCTAATATCAATGGCAAAAGATTGTATCTCTATGTAGTTTAACTTTCAGCATACATCCATTTTGCATGGATTGTCTTAACCTGTTTTTTGTGACTCTTCTAAACTGCAAAAGGATTACTACACATGAATAGTATGAATCTGTGTTGGTCTCCGTTATTGGCTTCAATTGTGTGAATGTGCAAAGAAGTTTTGACTCCACTTTGAGTTTTATGTCAGTCTATATCAGATGGTCAAAAAGACGTATCTCTATTTTAGTTACTTACAGTATACATCCATTGGCCACTTACTATAGGCCTTCATGAATATTTATGAACCTGTGTTGGTCATGTTAGTGGCTGCAAATTAGGAGAATGCGCAAAGAAGTTTTGACTATCTTCTGTGTCATGAACACCCAGTGGCAGGGTGTTATTACATACTTCATGATCAATTGAAAAAAATACCCAAATTAAAAAAAAAAAAAAAATTTACTACTTTTTTTCAGCATTGGCCTCAATGACCTCTTAGTGCAGGAGGCCAAATGAACTCAGTGAGAAGCCAAAGTCTCCTAGTGATAATTCAAATGACTCCCTAGTGATGAATCTACTGGCTTCCAAGTGAGGATTCAAATGGCTCTTAGAAATCACTCATACCATTGTCTTTAGAACAACTAGTGCTTCAAAATCATTCCTAAAATTGGCATATCTAGTACTATTTCCCTTTAAATAATTCTTCTATGAACTAAAATCACTCATTTGCATGGATATTGTGGCATAGTTTGGAAATCGGCATCTTCATTTATTCAATCTGATGCATCCAGAGATCTTTAAGTAAATATTAGGAACTGGGGAGCCTGGGCCTGAGCACTCCCCACTATTTTAGTGGGATGCTCAAATTCCTTGGAGACAGCCCTTAATTATTTTATTCATTGCAAGAAAGAGCATCATTCTACCCAATGGAGCGGGTGGGGCCTCAGGGCATAGAAAAAGGCTAGGGAACCTTGGAGTGTGTTCCCAGAAAGTGTCAAAATTTGATAAATAATAGGAAGGACTATAAAAGGCAATAAAATATCAATTTATCACAAAGATCACTGTATTTGTTAGTGACTTTTTTCTTTACTTTAGTTAAATTTCAAATTAGTGTATTAAGTAATTTCGTGTTGGTCTCCGTGGCAAGGCATCTGTTCCGTGAATCAAGAGTGGAAATCTAAAAACACTATAAAAACCATGATGCAAATTCTGATCTTTGCAAGAATAAGTAGATCTTTTGAAAGTGATATGAAAGAAGTCTACCATTCTGGGGTCATCTCCATGACCGCAACAAAGCAGTGTGCACTCAACTTTTTTTTTCAGGTATGGGGAGGGCTGTGCAGACCGATTCATAATGTGGGGTGGGGGGGGCGCTGGCCTGATTTTGGTCTCATAAGTATGTTCTTGGAACTTAATTTTTAGAATTTTCGGCTTTGGAACTGAATTCTGTTAAAATGTGGCTCTGAGGCAAAATAATTTCCCAAAAGGGACCTTATGACTGAATTATACTTCAACGGGGCTTAGGAACAAGAGGTCTCCAGTTTAGTGGGGAAAAAAGAAACCTGAAAGATCAAAATGTTCTTTACTAAATCAACCAGAAAGAATGGAACAAACAATAAAGTACTGTCTTCAATCACGCTTCATCTCAATAATTTCATCTAAATGTAGAATTGCTGTTATAGAACATTTTTTTCATAGCTGAATAGACGTTATCGCAGCAATAGTGCTTTCAGTTTTGCCAAGTTGTCAACCATTATGTCATCACGTAACTGTTATTACTCCTCGCCCGCAGAAAACATGCAAAGTGAATTTACATCTACAACGATCTGATCTGCTCGAGCAAAATGAGGCAATTTTGAAATTGAGTTTTAAAATGTTAATATGTTAAATTTCAACAACAAATAGTTTTTCCTATTTTATAGCAAGATAGAAGGGTTGTGCATTGGCTTAATAGAAGAATGTCGTGTTTGTAAAAGAGAGGTTATGGCTGTGTTTGCAACGCGGTAGCACATGTGTGAATCTTATGATTTCCCGGCGTTATTTAGATTCACACGTCGCCTTCGTCATCTGCCTTCAAATGGTCGCACTTCAACTTCCTATTTTACTAATAATGCAGTAAGGTCGTTGTGGGGCTCATCCTTAGGTAGGGGCGACTGATGAGATACTGTCAACTTGGTGAATTAATTCTGTTTCTCGGACACGGTTGAACTTTTCTTGTTTACCTGAGTAATTGGCATAGGGTACGATGGACAATTATCACGTTAATCATAAACCATCAATGATTTAAATGTAACGTACCTGCACTGAAGGTTTCAATTTACACACATACACACACACAACGTGCCGTCACACACTCACATGCGCATGCACACACACACAATCACACACCATACATGCCCACCACACATGCACACACACAACGACAACTGTGTTAGGCATTCCAATCGAGGGTTGACTAAAATGAGAGGAATGGTTTTGAGGGGCAACCTAATTTTATACATGGTCAATATCTATGAATATGTTGTTAAAATAACAAAATCAGGTACTATATCAGGAAAAGAATGAAGGAAGAGGGAGAAGTTAAGGGGGAAAAAAAGGGGGAGGGCAGAGGGAGTGAGAGAGTCCACAGAGGGAAGAGAGAGGCATGGGGTAGGTGGTTGTGAAAGAGGAAAGAGGATATTTAGTCAACCGTGTAAATGACTAACCTCTGCAGTGGGAATTACGCAAAAGTCATCTCTGACGTTTATAGTTCCATTAGCACGTTAAATGGCTGATAGCGTGATTTCGGCATAGTCATATAGTAGTGAGTCACTCATCAAATGTTGCGTTGGTTATTTTTTTTTATTCAGTGGTAATACGGCAGTCAGCGTTTTCATACGCACAAGCAGATATTTTCCACATGATAGGTAAACTTTCATATCGTGATTGGGCATAAAAGTATAATAATTGTTGTTCCAAAGTTTAACAAGAGTGTGTGTGTTTGCATTCATGTGGTAGTTTTATGCGCATAGAATGTTATTATGAATGCCCTAATTTTTATAATAACCCTGGTCTGAAAAAAAGCAGAAAGGGGATTTTGTCATAGAATGCGGGCATGTCTTCGTAAATGTATGTTGTATGTTTTCCAGTTTTGGTAGACATTTTGATAATGTATATGTGTGTTCCAGTTTGGTTAGGTTTTCGTTTTTTTCAGGTCGTCTCGAAAAGTTGTGTCCTCCGATTTAAACCAGACTTGGGGTTAATGGTTCAATAGGAATTCCTTGTGGCTGATTTCAAGGTCATGGACCAGAGGTCAAATTCATCTGAGGTCATTTTCATACTGCACCATTGTCTTGCCAGGGGGAGGATGGCAAATTTACTTGCGTAATTGTTTTGTTTTAGAGAATGATAGAGTAGGTCTTGTTGACATTCGATCCAGGTATAGGAAATGATATTTGTACTGTATTGAGTACTGTGTATCTGGATTGCATTACTTTTTGTCCCCGCCGAACAGTTCGGAACGGGGACTATGAATTGAACAGCTTCCGTTCGTCTTTTCTTCCGTTTCCCGGCGTCTGTGACAAAAATGTTAAAGCCACGTTGTATACCATTTATCTTGAGTTCCGTAATGAGGGCGACAATGATGTACTTGGGTCGAAAGAAGCGGGTTGATGAGTTCTCCGACCTGATTAGATTGTGGCCGAAAAGATGTCTATTAGGTATCTCAAATTTGCATAATTTATGAGAATCTCCTGTCAAGGCCTGTGTACAATTTTTCGGATTTCCGTCAGGTGTATAATGATGTAACTTGGTTGAAGGAAGCGGGCTGAGTATTTCTGCCTGATAGATTTGGGCGATTTTCGGGCAAATGAGTATGGCAATGATCTAATTAATATCAAAAACAGGCGTAATTTGGTCTATATTTTTGAACGGTAGCAATTGGGATCTCCAAATTCCTGCGCTCATAATAGCGCATCATGGGGCACATCTTTTTGTGCAATTGAAATTATGTTATATATGTGGCTTAGGTATGGGCAATATGAGCTAATAATATGCATATTGCTGTATATCTCTGAAACGGTACTCGGATAGGGCAAAATTCCTTCGGCCATGAGACTACTTGGGTATGGGATGGGGTGAGGTGTTGTGGGGGAGGGGTGGGGTGTTGGGGAGGGGGTTGGGTGTTGGGCGAGGTGTGTTGGTGTTGGGAGATGTAGTGGGGTGTGCTGGGGGGGTGTTGTGGGGGTGTTGGTGTATTGCGGGTGTTGGGGGGGGGGGGGTTGCTGGGGTGTTCCGTGTTTGTTACGGGGTTTTTGTTTTGGCATGTGTTTTGTGTTATTTGTGTTTTTTCGTCGTTTTTTGTTCTTTGGTTGTGTAGTGGGGCAGGGTTGTTGGAGGTGGTTGCGGGGTGTTGGGAGTAGGAGGGGAGTGTTGTCAGATGTTGGGGAGAGGATGAGGGTGTTGCGGGTGTTTGGGAGGGAATGGCGGGTTCAGGGTGTTGGGAAAATTGGGAATGGGCGGGTTGCGGGGTGATTGGGATGGAATGTCGGGTTGGCGGGGTGTTGGGGAAAGGGGGAGTCAGTGTTATAGGGATTGGGGTGAGGGTTGGGGTGTTGAGGGGTGTTAAGGAGGGGGTGGAGGTGTTGCGGTGGGGGTGTTGGGGATGAAAAGGAAAGGGTGGGGTGTTGTGGGGAGTTGTGGGGTGTTGGGGAGGCGGAGCGGTTTTGCGGGTTGTTGGGGAGGGGGTGGAGTGTTGCGGGTATCGGGGAGGGGTAGGGTTACATGTAGGCATCTATATTTGTACAAATAAAATAAGTCGGGATGGATAGGCTAGATGAACATCCTTTTTCTCCTCCTTATTCCTCAAGGACCAGACATTAATAAGGTGTTTATCGTTAAGCAAACTTACCGATATTGCATCTGTTACGCTTTAAGTAATATAAACCCGGCTCTAGCAATATTTCCAATGTTATCATGACCGTTCAATCCAATCCTTTTGTATTATTCACAAAATGTAATTTTTTTAATTTTTTTATATTTTGACTTTTTTTTGCAATGCACATTTTTAGATAGGCATCATGCCGCCCAGAACAATTAATTACATGTTTCAATATGCCCTGTGTGGCAGGCAAGCGCATCCTTCGGCATTGCACACAATTAGTTCAACCACATGTTGTTTTCTGATAATACAAGAAGGGGGATTCCGCTCTGTTTTTAAGACCACCTACCATTCTTCATCAATCTAAATGTGGTATTGACACTGTATTATCATCAATCATCACACTCTGGATACTTCGGAAGTCTTGAGTCCATCCCACAATGCAACCAGTTATGGGAAATTCATCACACCTCATAAGGTCTATGTGATTCCAAAAAAATCCTATTAAGGTGGGGGGGCCCAGAAGATTCCAAGTCATCCATATTTTCTGTGAGATTTAGTGATTTCAAAGATGTTTTGGGGGCTCAATAGATTCCTTGTGTGGCCGTGTATTTGTTAGTCAGAAATACTTAAAATGAAAACAAAAGGCGATTTGTATGTGCTTATATTTCAATGAAAACATAGGCTGAATTTCGTATTGCTTCTATACAAATTAGAAATTCAATTTTCAAATTTTTGAGCCAAAAAAGTAAAAACTTCTCAGGCTTAATCTCTTACAGATGGGTGGATATTTTTGATATATAGCTTTACACAATAACGACACCAGAGGCCAAATTAGAATTTTTCACATTTTTTTTGGACACCTTTTATTTGAAATCTCTCGTTGCACCTTAACCAATAAAAATCCTTGACTTTTTCGACTCATTTTAGCCCGCGAAATCGCTAGTACATTTAGGTGATTCTATTTAAAAGGGATTTTAATCATGCATGATCGTGAAATGTTTGTGGTCCTAAACTTCTTAACACAATTTATTCGATCCCTAGTATGCTGACTGTGTTTAGTAGAGCATCAGTATAGGCATATTGCAAGGCATTATGGGGATTTAGTTCAAAACACCCAGGGGGGGGGGGGGGGGGGGTATTTTGAAAAGTGGCTTATAATGCCTCATCGTCAGGCAGAATGGGGTGGGGGACCCCAATGTTTTGACCGGGAATTCAGTTTAAGTTACCGGGAAAGTGTAAAAATGAAATCCATAACAGGAAAATGAAAGCGAGGAATTAGAGATGGAAGGTGTGAGAGGGGAAGTGGAAGAGGAAAAAGGGAAAGAAGTTGAATCACTAACGCCAATAGTGCTTCAAACGCATCGGGGCTATACATGGTTCAATAGTATGAATTGCAATTATAGCTAAAACTTGGTCACAATGGCATAATTTTATCGGTTTCGATCAATCAATCAGTATTGATCGTTTTATTTCCATATATGGGGGTAATAAGTACGTAGTACTCTTTAGACAAGGAGGCCTCAGAGTTAATTTTGTTATGTTGTTCCTTATGTAGTCGAAAGACCTCAACTGGAGTCAAGGGAAAAAAATATAAACAATATTTCATCGCACATAGCTTTTAACTTCTGGACTGGCTTCGAAACAGACTTTTTTTTCCCTTTGGCCGTCAGTAACTCGAATTTTATTTTGAGTATTATAGATGAGGTGGACATCAATGTTACCAACACAAGTTAGCACTGGGTCTACTGACATGTTCGAGGTGCACAGAATATGCCCATACAGTTACAGCATTCAATAGGCCTTATCACGCCTGATGCGCGCGAATCTTTAAAGTGCACAAGCCCTCATATGCTCACTGTGCATACTGCCGGCTAGTGCTTTGTTCGTTGGGCCGCGGCGTTGACGTCAGCAGTCAACAGCATCTATTAGGTAACATTTTATATTTTACGCACATTGTCTGCACCGGTCATTGAGCAAACACAGTTTGAAATATCCATCTACCAGTGACTTAAAAGGTCACTATCACAGTGATTTGCTAAATCAGAAAATCGAAAAAATCATCAAATCATATTTATGTGTTTTTGTAACAAGTGTAGGTATCCTAACGTAACCCTGCAGTGATAAGTCAAACTATCAACCTACTAAGAACAGAATCGGATGTGGAGCTCATTACTTGTCCATAACGGACACCTTCCAGCAACACATTTAATGGGGATTGATAATCTTTTAACCACTGCTGTTTCTGCCTCGGCTTTTCTGTCAATTTCTCATTGGAAAATATAACCTTATGAGAGCTCTACAGACTTATCTTTCATTTTAAGGCTATTTCCTACAAATTTCAAATATAGTTTTATATTTCGGGTGAATCCTCATAGTGTCTTTAAAGTCACTATCGTCATTTTGTCAGGATGAGAAACAGCGCCCTCATTTTTACGCTATAATATAGTTTCGCCTATATATCTGCTATTGTTTGTCATCACGTAGCAAATTGAGTAGGAAACCCAATTTTTTTTTTTTTTTTTTTTTTTTTTTTTTTTTTTTAATTTTTTAGTTTTTTGCTTTTTTTAAATAATTCCTTATTTTGTGATGTTGTGGATTTTGAAACTTCTGAGTAGATGTTGCGTTTTTGGGGCCTTTTGGTTCGTCCCTTTTGTGTTTTTGGCATGAATTGTGTTTGGTAGCAAAGATTATTCTAATTTTCCTGTTTTGTCCACAATGTAGATGCTTGCTGTGTGAAAGCTGAAAGCCGATGCATATCAATGCTGCCTAGAGCTAGAGAGTCCTTGCATTTGCAGCCTAGATCTGATACCAGGCCATATTCATGCCTTATCTAGGAGATGATATTTATTTATTGCCCTAGGGGAGTTTGTTATTGTTTTCCCCACCAATATCGTCCCCGTGTCTAAATTTCCTGTGCCTTGTACCATGTGTACTTTCACTCATTCCCTTGCTCCTGAAGATATGCTTATTTTATGTGCAATTCCATTCACTAATTCAATGTCAAATCTGGTTCAAAGCGCATATAATATAAGATGCTTGAACTTTAAACCTTGCACTGTGTTAACTTGAAAACACCCAATTCTCTCACGCTCAATCATCATACTGGCCTTAGACACCATCTACCTAGAGAGCATACCATCCACAATGCAATCAGTTTTTGGTACTTTCACCTCAATAACCCTTGCATGATCCCTGCATGTTGATCCCACAAAATCCATTTTAATTACATAAACTCGACCTTTTTACACCCATTCCTGCCACAACCACTAGTACTTTAAAAAAATAATAAGACGGTTTTGTGCTCCTTAACTCTTTTAGTCCCTACTGCCCTAAATTACTGACTTATGTTTAACAGAACTTATCGCACATTGCAATTGTATTTGGGAGTAGTTCAAACACCTCTGCTACTATGAACAAGGTTAAATCAACCATTGTTATTTCTTGGTAATTGCATGATTACATCTACCTTGTAGCTTGTCACATATTATGAAGGTGAATTGTGTTGCTTTTTCAATATTTTTTATGTCACATTTTAAAACCTATCTGGTATTAAAGTGGGTAAAATAAGGCCCAATTGAAAGTGTCGATGTTTGAACTCGGGTGTATATTTCCGAGTTATATTGATATGTTTTTGTAATTTTGTATTAAGTTGACCATTTTACAATACGTCTGTTATCAACACCACAGTCATTTTGACAGTTGACAAACACAGGAATTGTCTTGGTGAGGTAAATTCCACTCACAGAGGTTTGAACCGGGACTATCAAAATAAATTTAGTTCAGTATATATCACCATGTTGCAAGCGTGATTACTACACAAATTTTGAAATTTTTTAATAAAATGAATGATGAAAGTTTGACTAAAGAACGTTTAACTCGGGGGGGGGAGGGGGAGTCCGGCACACAGTGACCATACAGGGATGTGCCTAGACATTCGGTTAAATTTGACCTAAAATTGCATCTCTGGTATACTATGGGTCCCTTTTTGGCCATAAATAGGTATAGCTATGTGGGTCCTACTTCCCGATTCGTGGAGGCAACGTCCCTACCCAACCAAAGGTGAGAACCCCCCCCCCCCCGTGGTTAAGTACGGCACAATTCTATAATAAGAAGTTATGAAGTACTCTCCATTAAAGTGTGTTTAAAGATTCACACACATAGGGACCAACTCCCTGTATTCATGGCCACATGGAGCATGTCTTATAACCGATTGAAATCTCGACGATTAAAATATTACCAGCAAAAATATTGCTGTTCCTTGGATGAAAAAGCAAATGAACAGGTTTTTCCATAACAACAATTTGATTTAAAAGTCATTGCCATTAAATTTGCCGTATTTTGTGTTCCGGGTAAGTAAACAGTACCTTAATAACTGTAATGCTATCAAAGTTTACAAGTTCAATTGTCCAGAGTGAAAATTAATTTAACCAAATACAAGCCCATAGTAATGTGGTATATTTTGTGGATTCACCATCATAAATCATTAGTTAAATTACATATGACAATAAAGTAACCATTTACGATTGCAAGGATTACACATAAATAAAATTTTTGGCTTTTCATTTCTGGGGTGAGTAATACTCTGTAGGCATTATAAATAGTAAAAAAACACCCAGCTTTAAAAAAAATGGAACCCCTTTTTCCGAAAGTTTAAAGTGACCTTTGACTATTTCACACGTCAGTAGGTACATGTCATTAATGCAGGGGCCACTTCAAATCAATTAAAGTGCATTTTGTTCTCTAACAACTCATTTTTTGTTATGATTCTTCGATCTCCCGAGAAATATTAATTCCAAAATTTTCATTGATTTTGATGAGGAGGTTTGATGTTATTAACAATGTTTATATCACGGTGCCACTGAGTCCAAGCCACGGCGTATATTTCGGTCCTTTGTATAACGGACAGAAAATACAAATGCTAATTTCTTTCTTCCAGAGTAGATCGAACTTGCAACTAAGATTAGGCACACATTAGGCTACCGGGTCAATTATGAAACATCTCACTCCTTGTGTAAAGTCAAGGTGCTGAAGCTGTGGATCACGAAAAGCCCATGTTGTTGGAAGTGTTGCGTTCGTGTGATTATGACTTTCAACTAGCAGTTTATAATAAATTACCAGTAAACAAAGAAGTAACCTTTAGTTAGCTTGGAAAAGACTGCGAAAACAATCACTTGGTTGGCCTAATAGAGAATTTATTGGTACGTAAAACATTGAAAACAATTACATCATCATCAGAACTTAATGTATTTTTTTACTGAAGTACGTAGATGGAATATTCCCAAGAGGTGGTAATCTTTGATTTGTACCCTATTGTAAGTGTTCAGGTATCGCAAAATCAATCCTCATTGTCCCCCGCCGAACGATCACGAGTTCGGAAACGGGGACTATAAAATGAGCAGCGCAGCGTCTGTTCGTCCGCCCGTTCGTCCCTTCGTCCGTGATAAAAATGTTAACCCATGTTGTATACATTTATCTAGAGTTCCGTAAGGGCACCAATGATGTCCGTGGTGAAAGAAGCGGTTTGAAATTGAGTTCTCTCGACCTGAATTAGATTTGGGCTGTAAAATAAATGCTAATTAAGTATCTCATTTGCATAATTTATGAAAATGTTCGCCTGCAAGGCCTGTTCAAGTTTCTGGCGTGCCATAAGGCGTATAATGATGTACCGGTTGGTGGAAGGCAGCGGGCTGAGAGTTCTCGACTGATTATGATTTTGGGCGTATTTTGGGCAAATTGAGTATGCAAGGAGCTAATTATATGCAAAATCATCGTAATTTGGCTATATTTTATTGAACACTGTAACATTGATACTCCAATTCCTGTGTCTCTTGAAAGCCTATCATGCCAACATCTTTCTTTGCAATTTGAAAGTACTGTTAATATATATGCGGCCAGCGGCTAGGTATGCAATGACTAATTAATATGCGCATTGTTGTATCTCTAAACCGGTACGTCGGATAGGCAAATTCCTTCGCTACACGTGAACTCACTATGCCATAGGGGTTTTGGGGGGTTAGGTATTGCGGGGTTTGGGGAGGGGTTAGGTATTGCGGGGTGTTGGGGAGGGGTGGGGTTTGCATTGGTAGGGAGGGGGTGGGAGTGGTTGGGAGGGTGAGGTGTTCGGGGAGTGAGGGTTTTGGGAGGGGTAGGTTTTTCGGGTTGTTGTGGAGGGAGTGGCGTGTTGCGGGTGTTGGGGAAAATGGAGGCGTTCCGGGTATTGGGGGGGCGTGGGGGTGTTGCGGGGAGTTTGGGGTTGACGGTTGTTAGCGGGGTGGGTGGGTATTGCAGGAGTGTTGGGAGGGTGGGGGTTTATGAGTTGTGGGTGTTAGGGAGGGGGTGGGTGTTTGTGGGTTGTTTGGGGTGGGTGTTGGGGATGGGGTAAGGGTTGTAGGGTGTTGGGGATGGTGGGGTGTGGGGATGGGGTGTGGGTGTTGGGGGATGGTTGGGTTTTGGGGCTGGATTTTGGATGTTGTCCGTTCATTTATCGCATGTTAGCGATCGGCCTTCTGCTGGGACATATTTACGCAATCTCGTAATTCAGTTCGCCTTGTTTAAGTCAGAAGCTAGCATATCATTGGGCATACTTTGTCCTTTTTGAAGGACCTTTCTTGTTAAATTCAGTTTCTTATTTAATGTGCAAATTAAATATGTGTTTTTACAGACAATGACTAAATAGTCCTTTGTCTTTTCAACACTATTTTTATTAAGACACCTAATTATTACTACCATTCATTTACACTTGTCTTGAAAGTTGTATTGGCCTGGTGGGAATGTTTTGTGAAAACACCGTGTCCGGCACTGTTAACTCTTTGAAGGGTTAACAGAATTAAAAGATACAAGTTTAACAGATTTTTGAACACAAAATAAACAAAAGAATTATTAGATAGGGCCTACATCACACGAAGTACTTGTGAATCAATCACATTTTAGAGGAAATGGATTCAAGGTGAGAGCTGGTTATTAAACTGATCAAAAGTAGGTGGTGGCGGGTGTTAGTAGTTCCCATTCTGCATTGTTTGAAAATCACGTAGCTATATTATACGCAAATGGTAACTCAAAGGCTACTTCATGATAAATAATCCGGTCTCAACAAACAAGTCCAAATGTAGATATTTTAGGCTAACCTACTGACTCACAAGTACATCAACTTTTCAATAAACTGAGTTTTGTTTTTATTGTGAAACCTGGTTTATAGATACCGTATAAAAAGTTAAACAAGTTTTAAAGTTTTCTAAAGATTTATTTTTTTCCTTCATTTGACTAAATATAACATGCATAGGCCTACATGATTTCCATTATCTGCTTTATCTTATTAGCAGTTCATTGTTTGCTTTTTTATTTATGGAAATTTCTTTTCCATAATCAAAAGGATTTTTTTTCCATTGCACTTCATTCTAACTTCTCACTTTACCAAGTAACTAACTGACTTAAAAATATTTTACTTCAAACCAGGGGCCACTTTAAATGCATAGTAACGTGTCCTTGTCTGCCAGGCTGTGACCCTAGGTGGTATTTTAATCCTAGCATGCCTTTACTTGCACTGTGTTAACTTAAACACCAAATCTCTCACTCCAACCAGTCCTAAGTGGCCTTACAAGCACACTGCTATCTCAGAGTGTATTGAGTTCAACCCACAAATGCCCAGTTTGTGGGACATTTCACCTCATAATGTCATGTGATGCCACAAATGTGTTTTTCTTCTAAAACTGTATAATGTATAATTTTATAAATAAACAAAATTGTATTAAGGTGTATTTTCTATGGTAAATAATATATAAAGGTACGTTAAAGGAGGGGGTGTGTTGAATGGCATCATATTTAGGCTACTGCATCAGTTGATTGCTCTGGTTTGTTTGTTACTTAAAGTTTCTTCAATTAAAAGTACGGTGATTATCCAGGTATGTGGGTTTCCCTCTCTCGAAGTGATTGGCGAACCACCATCATACAATATTGCTGTAGGGGTTTTGCTACACCTTCAGGCCTACAGTGAATGAGTTTCCTGTTACTCATTTCTACACCTGTGTAGAGAGGAATAATTAAGATAAAGTGCCTTACGCAAGGGCACAACGCATTGCAAGCCCGGCGGGGGCTCGAACTCACAACTTTTTGGTGTGTGGGTGGTGCTTTATCCACTAGACCAATGACTCATGTGCATTATTTGAATTGTAAATGTTTGAAGTAATTTAAAAGCTGAGAACATATTTATTCACGTTGCAACGAAAGATTTTCAAATCGTCCATATTTCCTGGATATGTAGTATTTCATAGAATGAACCTGCAATTATGATTCCTACCTTTTTCTTTTATTTAGGCGTACAGAAAGTACTTAAATGAACAAAGGGGATTTGTATAGGTTATATTTCACTAAAACCTATCTGAATTTCTTATTTGCTCCTATACAGACTTGAAATTTTCAGCAATTTTTTGTTACAAAAAACCGTTTTCTCAGCTTTATATAATCCTTTCAGATGGAGATATTTTAGATAGAAAGCTTTACCTCCCAGTGGCCACCGCAAATTTGAAATAGTTTTTAGGGACACCTGTCATATGACATCTCTCGTTGCCCCTTTTAAATACTAAGGTGGTCCCCCGTGTTTTGTGATCACCTGGCTTTTTGAATGACCCCTGTTTACCTGTCGCTACTTTTAAATTTGCGCATGCAACATGGACCCACAAGTTTCCTGTCCGACACCAGTGCGTAACCCCTTTGACCCCTTTGACCTTGAATGGACACCTGATGACCTTGATTCACTAACCAAATACAAACTCAGTCTTCTGACTGTCACGCGGCACAATCCTACCACCAATTTTCAGGAACAGGTTGGCTCCAAAGCGTGTTTAGTATAGCAGTTGCTACTCATTTTCCTGCGCATTTGCTACATGCATGTAAGTTGTGTAGCATTTTTTCCCTATACCTTTGCACACTATCAACATGATCAAGGCAAGAGCTGTGGCAAAATTTCTACCACATAAACATCCTTAGCAACAGCCCTGTTCATGAATGTGCAACCCTGGTCTCCAATAAATAAGACTGGCACATGCATACACATACCACCGGTATTAAATATGTGCAAAATGTCGGATTTTATTAAATTGTCAGAATTGGCCGTTTTAATGTAATTTAACAAGCTAAAAGGCCTATCAGTGAGTTGATCAATCAGAAAATAAAAAATAGCATTTTTGCATGTCTTGTAACAAGTATAGGTATCCGACACATACCCTACAATGGTAAACAAAAGCACCCTACTAAGGACCAATTGGATATGTTAATCATTATGTCTGTACAGACACTTACTACAACACGTAATTGATGGGGATTCTAATCTTGCTTGCTGTTTTCTTCCTTTGTTTTTTTCCAGGTGGGAAAAGTGGGGACTAGGGAACTTCCTTCCTGGGAAATTTGAACATTGGAGGGAATATAATATACTTTTTCATACAAAGAAATACCATAAAACTGTGTGAAATCTATGGGAAATGTGACTGTCTGGAATATGCATTTTTCCTGTCCCTGCTTCCTTTTCGTAAATCTTTTAAATCTCTTTGCTTGGAAAATAACCGATGATAATCTACTCTATTCTTCACTTTTATCTATTCCTGCAAATTAAACATTGTTACTCTTTGCGGGGGATTGCTGATATTGTCTTTAAAGGTGTCTTTCATGATCCTAATTTTTTTGTTATGGTTCTTGGTTTTTCGAGGTGTCTTTATGTTTTAAGCAAATGTTTATATCACGTGCTCCATAGCCACTGTGTTTATATTTCCTGTCTGTTTAAGGACGAAAATGCAATTACTATGTCTTACTAATGTCTCCAGAGTAGATCGATTTGCGCATAAGACTAATGCACACATGATATACTTATGCCAACGGTTCATATATATAAAAATCTCACCATTTTTAGGTCAGTCGGGTACGAGGCGGTGGATCATGAATGCCCCTTTCAAAATTGTCAGAAATGGCAGTTTTAAGTACCTTTAATGATTCTTTAAATAATGGCTGGTCTATGCAACTAGCAAAAGACAAATGCTTTTTAAATTTTACTG
Organism: Ophioderma brevispina; assembly: GCA_023653785.1. Classification (NCBI taxonomy): domain Eukaryota; kingdom Metazoa; phylum Echinodermata; class Ophiuroidea; order Amphilepidida; family Ophiodermatidae; genus Ophioderma; species Ophioderma brevispina. Next base: position 28,073 of record JAMKCH010012531.1, on the reverse strand, counting down.
GAAAATGACGATGTGCTTTAAAATACCCAAAATAATGTACATTGCAGTATACAAGAGGCTACTTGACTTCAACATCCAGGTCTGGATTTCCTACCAATGCTTTACATATCAGAACAATAAAAAGGAAATTTACTCTGCGTCGCCAGTGCGAACTCACCAGATTGCCATCCGCAGCAATAGTGTAGGTAATGATTTTTTCTGACAGTAAGGCGTGTGAATGTGTGGTGTGAAAGCTTGGGTGAATGTGAAGGTGATGCACTAAGTTTTCACATGCAGGGCTGTTTATTTGCGGTGACATTCCATATTATTTGGATGGATTGGTGAAGCAAACTATGGCTTTGAATAGTAATGTTTGTCTGTCTGTCTGGATGTCAGGTGGTCTGATGGATGTCGGAATGTCTCAAAAAGGTCAACATTCTGCCACGTCTTTCATTTTTAGGTCGCCGATGCAAGCGAAAGACACTTATGTGGCATTTTGTGTGTCTGCCTTTGTGTCTGTCTGTCTTTGTGTCTGTGTGTTATGTATGGCAAAACATTTAGTATGTACCTTTTTTGTTGACACTTTTTCAGACTTACTGTACATTTAGTTGCAGTGATTGGATCAATTTCAGCTGTAAGGACTTTATAGAGACAGGTAAGGGTCTTATGTGAGGTCACATAAGGTCAAGGTCATTCATGGGTCACGGTCATTTTATGCGTCTAGTCATCACCTTTTGGTTGACAATTGTCAACTACTGTAGCTTTTAGTGCATGATGGTCAAGTACGTACTTTGTTGTCTTATACATTACATGGAGACAAGGGTCTTTATGTGTGGAGCAATAGATGGGAAGGTCAGAGGTCACATTCAGGGGTCACTTAGGGTTATGATATTGTTCTTTGTTATGCTATTACCACATAATCGGACAACTAGTGGGACCTGCTGTCCCTATTTTTTTTGTATATTGCAGCCAAAACTTGCAATATTCTACGGAGAGCACAAGCTTCTATTTAACAACCACCTCATTCAGGACCCTCCGGGTATTCCTTGGGGTTTTTTTTTTGTTCCTAGGGTTGGAAATGTAAAAAAGGGTCATCGGTGCACAATAAAGGTTTAACAATTGTCAGGATCTGTTTTTCTAGAGCCTTAATTGGGCGTCGACTTTCACATTTGTAGGAGGGCACAAGCCTCGCGTATCCACAACCATCATCCCCGTGCTACCCTGGTCTGTCGTTTGGAGGGGAATGGGAAAAAAAAGCAACATTGCAAAAAAAGCTTAGCCAGTTTGCATTTTTTTCTCTCTTCAATCAATATTGCAACCAAACTTGGGGCATGATTTGTAGGAGAGCACCACATTCTTCTTTGCACCCTGCTGTGCTCCTAGCCATCAGCCAGGGTCACTAGTGCTAGCCAGGGGCTGGGAATTACCTTACCCCCCCCCCCCCCCCCCACTCCTGTTTGCTCAGCGGCCAGAAGAAAATGACGGATGTTTGGCAAATTGGGGCCAAAAATTACCCAATTTGGGGGCCAAAATTGGTTAAGATTCTGAAATTTTCACTTTGCCTCTTGTTTTCCCCATTCGGAGCACTCCTATCAAAGACCATGACTCTAAGCGTATTAAAAATAGCTGACTAATCAAATCAGTGTGATCGATCTGAAACAAAATTCACCAGACTTGTTCTGCAGGACACGCACTAAGTCTTGGGAACAAGACTAGCCTGTTCTGTGAACATTTCAAGGATTTTTTTGTTGTGTATGAAGGCAGTGATAATAATTGTCTACTAACCGATCCAGTGGGACACGAATGCCTCATTATACACAAATATTGACGATCTTGCATCGTATAACATTGATGCAGCCTATGCATTAGAATGGGCTGTGAAAGCTTATAGAAATGGATTGTGATGATAATGTGTGATATGATATGGCCTATTAGGAAAATGGGAGTTTTATGGGATTTACTTTATCAAGGGATTTTTCTAGAGTAGACGAAGGAGGCACATTACCATTTAGAGGGAAAAATCCTGTCAGGAAATAAAAGTGTGAGGATAACATTGATGATAGTGATATTTACTTACTAAAATTTGTTTATTTAGTCATGCATTCTCTGCTTGGAATTCCTGTGGTAGTGTCTGTGTGTGTGTGAATTGTGCCGCAGGATATGTATGTGTATGCATGATTGTATGGCATATGTGGTACTGTGTGTGTGTGTATGCGTGTATGTGGTGTATGCATATGTGTGTGTACACATGTGTATGTGTTTGTACTACTAGAGATACATTGCGGGAGTATTTTCTGGTATAAAGAGAATTGTGGAGTAATTTTTACATTGTGGGTGTATTTTTTATTCATTGTGCGGAGATTTTTACTAGGAGTTAAATATGTTCCGAATTGTCCTATAACGGAGTAAACTGTAATCTAGTATTGAGGTTTATTCCGAGTAAAAGAGTATTAGTAACTATATGGCCGGTGGCGCAAACTCTCTTGGCTAAGGAAAGTTGAGACGAAAAAAACTCTAAAAAAACTGCAAAAAAAAACTGAAAACAAAAAAAAATTGAAAAAAATCTTTGAAAAATTGTCCTAAAAAAAGTGTCTTTTAAGAGAGAAAATCTCAACAAACTCATATAGGTTTGAAATCTTCCTTAATGAGTTGAAAAAATGTTTTTTCTGAAAAAACTGTCTAAAAAAAGTGTCTTTTTAGAGATGTTTCAGTGAATGCGTGTGATGCGAACTCCCACACTGTAGCTCTTGTAAGCATGTATGGTTTGTATGCCTGAGTGTTGTGTGGTGTTGTGGAATTTGTTAATCTGCACTTATTTGACTCAGTACTTTACTTTTGTAAGCATTGAGTCAAATGTATTCTCCTCAGCAGAACCACGACACAAAACCTCTGTGTTTGGAGTGACACAGATTATCTCTAGGACTAATGACCAAATGTGACCCTTTGACTCCATGTGCAAACTGCAAATTGGCAGGGAATGCTGTTAGTCTTTAAAGCATACAAGGTTCAGTTTGAGTCCCGGAGGATATACAAGATAAAGTTGAATTCACCGTGCAGTAAGCAAAAATAACATTGAAAACAATATCTCAGAAACACTTGTCAAAACTGGAATATAGTATAGCGGCTAGCCAGGCCACTCAACCAAAACTTGTAAACTTCTGCTGGGATCTATTATATCAGCAGACGCTTGCATTCAATATTGTGTGCCCACAAGAAATGTAGGAGGCTGGCACATACTATCTCAAAATTCTCATGTTTGCTGTCTGTACATGTGTGTGTGTGTGTTTAAGTTTGGTTAACCTTTTTAAATGCTTGTGCATAGCACCTTAACTCCAACTTGCCACCATACTCAGGTCAAGGTGCACAATAGAGACTTGCAGGTCATGGTATAGGGTCAAAAGGTTCACATACCAATGTCAAAGTACAATAAGAGGTCAACTTGTGCAGAGAGTGAAGGAAAGGTGGATTTTTAAAGCAGGCGACACCAAAAATACCTTCTTGAAACTCCAAAAATAAAAAAAATAAAAAAAATAATGTAATTTTAGGTTTTAGAAGGTTTTATAAGATTTTATTTGTGGACAATATTCTTGATCACATGGAAATGATCAAGAGAGTCAAATGAGCATGGTGTTTTTGTCGGTTTATATGATTATGTCAAAGCATACATATTTGATTTTTACCAAACTCACCATGATATATACACAAATGCAATTGTGGTTTCTTTTGATGGTTATATCAAACACACAAGAAAAAATTGAAGCGAATTTGCACACAAAAAAAACAGACGGGATTATTTAAAAAAAAAAAGAAAAGAAGAGCCACCAAATGAGAAGAGGCATCTTATGAGACTTCTTTGATCATAGTATTGATTCCAGGCCAAGCTTGTACAAGAGCATTGCTATTTGCTTTAATACTTGCTTCATTGTGTTCTAAATTTGGTCTTGAAATTTACCGTGCAGCAGGTATTTCCCTCTAGGCTGGTATTATCAGGGCTCGATTTACACTGGCCCGCTGCAAGTGAAATTGGTCGGGCCAGTAAGGATTAAACTGAGCTGGCCCGTCGGGCCAATTGAATTTTTCGAAATTGTTTTTTTTTGTGTTTTTTAAGTTTGTAGGTATTGTAATTCCAGTTTTACCTCCATGGGAATTATCTTCAAAAATGCTTCAGCAGTTTATTAATATTTTAATGCATTTTCGCTTTTTCAAAGATCATCAATCACTAATTCAGTGCTGATCCAACTGATTGTTTTTTGTTGACTTCTCTACACAGACGGGGTGGGTTAATCCCTCTGTCAATTCATAGCTTTATGTGATATGAGCGAGGCCCATGCAGGTGGGGGGCAGTCCCTGCAGCACGGGTTGTACGTGCATGAGTGCTGTTCACGAAAAGTATGATTCATCTCATTACGACATAAGGTCATAACAGTGCACATTCACGCTGCTGTTTCGCGCGCATTTTAAACTGCAGGAAATTCAGCAAGAAATGAAGCTCAGTGACCAGGCCGCCTACAAGAAACGGATTAGAAAGACGTTCTATAAGAAAGATGCAAAAAAGCGAAGTATGAGAGGAAAACAGCCCCGAGAGATCTCAGACTATATCCAAAACTTTGTCCCCATTTATTTATCAATTATAATTTTGTTATGTATATATATCTATCTATATCAAATACTCAGTAAGGTTGCATTAAAGCAAAATCAACACTGAGGTGACTAATGGCCCCCAATTGAAAAACATGGGAGCAAGAGTAACTAAATTAGTGAATACAAATTTCTTAAAGATTTCCAGTGATGTGGTATGAATATGTTGCTGGAGGAAAGTGAGTTCCACTCTTGATTGTACGAGGGGGAAGAAGCTGAACTGTGACATTTGGAGTTGTGTTGGTACTATGGCAAACCTTTTGGGGGTGATATTGCGGGTTTCAAACGTCTGTATGTGGATATATTACAGGCAACAGGAGAAATGGAAAACATGACATTTTAATGATACATAATTACTAATAACCGTTTGCTTTCTTCTCTGCTCAGGAGGGCCAATTTAGATCTTTGAGGATGTTTGTTACAGTGGCCCTCATTCATCCTCCCTGTAGTTACTACATACAAATCGAGCTGCTCCTGCGCTGTATGGCCTCTATACGCTGGATGTCCCCACACGTTATGGGATCCCACACAGCGCAGCAAACTCTAAGGTGAGTCTAACCAATTGCAAAGTTTACATTTGTCTTTTTATCGTACTTGGGACACCTTCCAAGATTCCTGCGGAGAAACCAAAGAGTTTGCGCTTTTGCACAGTACGATCTATGTGATTTGTCCATTTTAATTACGACTTAATTCAACTCCGAGGATAGTGGATGATGAGGGTATTTTTTCCAGAGCATGTTGCCCTTAATATGTAAAGTTTACAGGATTTCTTTTGGTAGTCACACGTAAGTTTACATTATACGAGTGTTGAAATGACATTCTGCCATCTTTCTGACCCAATTCAACAGGAGATCTTAAGATTGCTGCCAAGTATGGGAATCCTGCGTCAGATGCTATGGGTTTTCTGTATAACAGACAGGGCGTCTGCAAAGAGGCGAATTGTAGTAGAACTGTCAAAAGATTATTTGGGAAGTCTTGAATATAGTAAAAACATTAAGGGCCCCAGCACTGTACCCTGAGGCACGCTGATTTTACTGGACGGGTGCAGAGCATTCCCCATCAACAACGACCTGCTGCGTACGAGTTGTAAGCCATTTTTTGATCCAAGCGCAAGATATTGCCACGTATTCCATAAAATCAATAGTTTTTGATTAAGTTGATGGGGACCATAACCGTATCAAACGCCTTTTTCGAAATCTAATATTAAGCGTGAGGTGTGGAGTCTGGTTATCAAGTCATTTTGGCCAAGTCCTCCATGGTGATGTATTAATTGCAATTCACAGGAGTGCTGTGCTCTAAAACGCCATGCTGAAATGGTGACAAAACTTGAATTTTTCTAAGTGTGACATAATATGACGAAACAATATACGGCCTATTTTGGCAGGTCTGCTGTATCGCCGTCTTAAATAGCATGTTATGTTCGAGTGAGCCAATCAGAGGGAATGTCACCATGTTCTAGAGATCTTCTGATTGAGTTAATGATTGGGCAAGGCTCCTGACTGAAGTCTTTTAAGAGGTAGGACGGGACTCGTCGGTCCATTTGCTTTCTTGGGATCAACATTTCTGAGTAACTTCTCTACTCCTCAGTATCAGTAACCAAAGATTCTATGTCTGGCAGTGGATTACCAGATAAAGATGTATAAAGGACAAATCTTCGGTGAAACACTACTGTGTGATCACTAAGAGCATCACCTTTGCTTTTTTGCCTCACCATTTCTTTTCCATTGGCTTGAAAGTGTGGCAATGCCACTGCCATCACTATCGAGGACTCTTACATTGACTCCAGAATCTCTTACTTACGGATGGGTTGGCTTGAATTATTTGGACCTGACCTTCAATAAACCACTTAAATAATTGTTTTTTTGGATGATGGAGCTCTATGTTGCGTCATTTTTAGTTTTTTTGAACTTTTTTCCCATGTTTTGTTACTCGGAATTGTTTTGTATGTGGTTATATACCCTTTTCTTTTTCCGTAGTAGTCTACGGAATAGGCTGAGTCATCCAAGGGACGTCCCCCGTTGTCCTATTTGTTTTTCTGGGGCACGTGTAGCTAAAAGCTCAATATTTTTGATTTGAGCATTGCCCAACTCTCATTGGCTGTTTTTGTGATGGTGGAAAATTGGAAAAATGTATCTTGGAAAGCCATGGTATTTTCTTTATAGCTTACTTGTCCATTTTCTTAAAATGTACACTACACGTGAATTTCTTTATTCAACTTAGCTGTGACGTTGATTTGGTGCGTGTCACATTATCTGTGATCCCAACTCATACCTGGGGAGACCGTAACTTTATCCACAAGATCAGGGCTTGTAGAGAAATGAGATCTAAAATACTTTTGTCACGAGTTGGTTTTGTGAACAATGTTGATGTAAGTCATGTTCCTCCATGGTATCCCACAAAACTCTGTTACCCTATACCCATAATGTGGGTTGGGTTTAACAACATTCTGTTGTTGGGTTTAACGACTTCAAATGTAGGTGATGGAAAAAATTTGAGTGTTAAGTAATGCAAAAAAAAGTTCGACAAAATAGACAAAGATACTGGGCAAAGTCCCGGGGAGAGGGGAAGGAGGGCACTGATCTGAAATGGCGGTACAGTATGTGTGTCGTTCAAGACTTCCCAGTTCGTGCCTCTTTTGCAGTTCTTTAGTACTCCTCTATGTGCCACAAAACTCACAGATTTTTAGCTCCATGGGGAAATTTTGCCAGTTCATCATTCTCCAAACTCTAATGACCTAAAATGCAATTCCAAGTCCGTATATTGAAAAAAAAAATCAGTTCTGAAGACCAAATTTATTCAAAAATCCTCTCAAGCCCCAAGTTTGGCGCTTTGCGCACACACCCCAAACCTAAGTTGAGTGCTTCTCAGGATTTGTATTTTATTGTATTGTACTTTTGACATTTAGGTCAATTATCAAAGTTTGGCGTAAGCAAGAAATTCATGACCATAGCATGGAAAATGGTTGGGCCATTGAGTTCACTGCAGGGCCAGTAGGTTCCTAGTTCACTGGCCCGACTGGCCAGTACATAAAAAAAAAAAATCCACCCCTGGGTATTATGTTGCTTTCATAGTACGAACGTGTTCATGGCATTTTTGTTTGCTTTTTTTATTTTAAAATTTAAGCTGATAAATCAACCCAAAATGGAGTAAAGTTAATCTCTCTGTTTTTCCATATCATTTGCACAAATTTCATGTCATATGTACTAGATACACAAAGGAAGTCTAGGCTATATACTTACGTGATGTTCAAGCACTGTCAAGTAATTTTGGAATAAATTTTACTAGTGATTGGTTTAATTAGAAATATAGTGGTTTTAAAGTAGGTAGTATATAAATACGTGCTTCCTAACATAAACCTGTATTATGCTTTTTTTTTCTTAGGTTAACGTTTGACAAGACCACAAAATTAGTGTACCGTAACACAAAGATTTTGTTTTGCAGTAAACAAGACATACAGGAATGAGATTCATAGACTAAGGCGATGTTTGTGTCTGAAACTGAACTTGCCTCCCTCTCGTACATTTGAAGATTAATGGAGATATGTGGTTTAAGCAGCTCATGGTTTCATGGCAACGTTAAACTGCAAATGCTGCTGGCATCGGCAGCAGTATTATGCTGCTGCGGCCGTCTCAAATGGGAATGAAATGAGAAAGTGGATTGTCGGTTTGAAAAGGTTTTTTTCTTTCATCTCTTACATTTTTTTTTTTTTAAAGTTTAGTTTGCCGTATAACATTTACAATTGATAGCTCTGCAGCTTTCCCTTTTTGCTTGATTTTCTCATACAAATTTGTCAGCAAATTTTTTGTACCTTGGTGTGTGATTCTTGAGGTGTGTCTGATACATCTTAGGATTATCTGACGTTGCGTTGAAATTATGCACAAATTTTGTCATCAAACTGCCTCATAGGCCACTGTGTTGTAATTCTGTCTGTTTACGAACAGAATACAAATTACAAATTTCTTCAGAAAGTAGATCAAATCGGCTGTTACGATTCTATACGCAACCATGGTTTCATCATCACATTATCTAAAACATCTCAACTTTCTAGGGTAAGTTGGGGGATGATGCTGTGAATCATGAATATGCCCTAGGTTGTTTAGTGTAGGATCGTTTTATTTTGAATTTGAGGCCTCAGTGTCATTTGGAAGATGGATTGTTGTAGCCAATTTTAGTGTTTCTTCCCCCTGTCTAAGTATGGATTATTGGTTTTGGGAATAAATTCCATTCAGAATAATTAGTTGTAACTCTATCAGTTGTACTAGTCTAATATAGATATCTGTACTACCTTCACAGCGGGCCAATGAGCATGTATTGTAGCCATAGCTAACCATTGGTATCAAGGTGGATCTAGGAATTCTCAATAGGGGCTCCAGTCAGGTCGACCTGCAATTTTTTTAAGCAGAGTAACATACAGGCAACTCAGACCCTACAGCATAGAGTACTAGTTTATAGTGCTACAGTGGATAACAGTTAGTTAATATCATACAATAATCGCGGCACAGCCTGGGGGCATGCAAAAAGTCGTCTTGCACCATGTGCTCTGCAATTTAATTGGGGCGGTAGGGGGGGGGGTGGGAGGTGGCACTGGGTGTTCCCCCCTAACTCCACCCCTGGATATCTTCTTCCTCAATTTAATATTCCTTCCATCCTCCCTTCCCATTAGTAGTAAACTGCACATGGGTTCAGTGGTGCATTGATCAGCGCTCGCCCCATTAAGCATAAAATTGTTGGGTTCGAGCCCCGCTGTCGCCAATGTGTTGTGCACTTGGGCAAGGCACTTTACCTCGCTTGCCTCTCCCACCCAGGAGTATAAATGGGTACCGGCAATATGCTGGGAATGCAAAACAGACTCGCTGTGCGGGAGGAGTGGCGAACCCCCCACAGCAACATTATTGAGGGAGTCTGGCCCGAAACCTGCCAATTAAGAGAGATGGGCACGCCTGCCTGCGGGCGCACCATTTTTGCCATTTTTTCAAAACAATATTTCTTCAGGATTACTCAGTCATTATACATACATTAATCGAGGGCATATGTGTCTGGTGGCTTGAGCGCTCCGTCCCGCACTCTAAAGGTCGTGGGTTCGAGTAACACTGCGGCCAACGTGCTGTGCCCTTGAGTAAGGCTCTTTACCTCAATTATTTCCACTCCACCCAGGTGTATTAATGGGTACCAGCGTTATTTAATACTGGGAAAGTAACAGACTCCGCTGTGCGGGAGGAGTGGCGAACCCCCCACAGCAAAATAATACGGAGGAGTTTGGCCTAAACGCTAAGGAACGAGAGATGGGGCACTTCGCGCACGAGCTTGCTCGGCACGACAATTTACTAAATTTACTTTTTTAGTACATACTGGTATCCCATGAGAACCTGACATGATTATAACATAGGTAAATAGAATGTAAAGTTTAACATTAGTATAGATACATAAAGTGCTGTCATGCAAGTGAAATATGCAAAAAAAAAAATATATTTCATACAGAATGGAAAATATTCGAACATAATATTGGTTTGAATTTTGACAAGTTCAGTAAAGGAAGAGTTCTGCGGATATCAGAAGGTAGAGCGTTCCACTCTGAAGCACCTCTATAATGGAAAGTACGTTTGCCAGGCCTAATATTCCACAAAGGAACAGAGTATTACATGATAGGCTGCGAGTACTCTTAGAGTGAACAGAGGCTGTGAAAGTAAATTGAGAGGAGAGGTAAGAAATGGACATAGGCTAAAAACAAGAAGTTATGGCTAAACTGTAACTGGTGTGAAAAAAAAAAAAAAAAAAAAGGGGGGAGAGGAGTATGTCAGGGTGTAGGTGTGGGTAGTGGTGTGGGTGTTTTGACAAGGGTAGGTGTGGAAGGGGTAATGTTGGTTTATTTGGATGCTTGTGTGCAAAACCGTATTGGCTGGAATGCACAGCTGTTTGAAAGTCATTTATTATGACAAAACTAGAATTTAAAAAATATCAACAGCGACACAGTTTTGACAACTGATTTGGATTATATATTCCATTAACTAGAAATTTTACAAAATTTCATTGCGGGCAAATATGACTTAAAATTCTAGTTTTACATGTCTTTTTATGGAAAATGGGCATAATAGAGGGTGCTGTAACATACAAATTAGGAGCTCACATAGGCCTATGGCAAGATTCCCACAATGGATTTTTCTGATTTTTGCAGCGGTAATAGCTCTTGCATGTCCCTACTTATATCAGTTGTCAAAATTGTGTCACCATTGCTTAAAATTGTTCTAAAAATGACAATTTGTATTGGATCAAACAGCTGTGAATAGTTGTGGTAGGGAGGGTAGTTTAAAATTAATGGAGGGCCAGGTGCCCTCTAATGGAATGCACTTTTTGTGTCGCCTGCTTGTGTCGCCTGCCCTAAGGCAGGAAGACACATAGGGATCACTTTGTCCACTGTTGTTGATGTCTGTTGTTGTTGTCTGTTGTTGTTGTGAAAAAGGGTTAACATTTGCCTGTAATATCCTCATACTTTGATGGATTTAAACCAAACTTGGTCACAGGTGCAACATGGCAACCCCCACTTTTTGATGAGGTCAAAGGTCACATGCCAAGGTCAAAGGTCACATGCCAAGGTCAAAGGTCATGTGAGGTCAAGTTGTAAAATAGGCTGAAATGTAAAATTGACCTCATTTGAAAAGTTGAAGTTCAATTGGAACCAAACTTAAATCATAGGTGCAACATGGGATCCCTCATTTGTTGATGAGGTCAAAGGTCGCATACCAATGTCAACGGTCCATGTAAGGTCAAGTTGTGAAATAGGCTGGAAATGTAAAATTGACCTCATTTGAAAAGTTGGAAGTTCAATTGGAACCAAACTTGAATCATAGGTGTAACATGGGATCCTCATTTGTTGATGAGGTCAAAGGTCACATATCAAGGTCAAAGGTCATGTTAGGCCTATCATTCACTAACCCGACGGCAGGTGTCAACAAGCGGTCCGCAGGACCGATGTATTTTTTGGAAAACTTATGTATTATGACATGGTATCCTGATGATCAATCTAGGTACAGAGTCCTGATCAAGCAGCACATGTTTGAAATTTGATAAAACCATGATTGATAGAATTAACATTATAGAAATACTGTCATTCTATTATTAAAGACCTACTCCTATTTCTGTGATGCCTTGTTAAAATTTGGTCCTCGCAATTATGTTAACTTCCAATTGTGGTACTGTTGGCTATACTATATGCTAGTATGAGGAAGTTTCTAAGCTAAAATATAAATTTATATTCAATACATGCAAAATAAAATAATGCTTTGGCCAACTCTCCATACAATGTTTGTTCAAAAAATATGTCCTTTATGGCCAAGAAAACACTAGATTCTCTACCTAGAAATCCCCTGACTATGAAACTACAGTCACATCCCAATAGTGTTTTAAAAACAAACAACCAACAAAATCTTTCTGGTAGCATGCCTAGTCTTTCAAAAATGTTACATCCAAATGGTTTTGCAACAAAATTAAATTATTTGTCTAAATTTTAGCATTTAGTTTCACTAATGCATGGTAAATTAAAAAAAAAAAACAATTGCTTTGAGTGGCACTGTTGATCAAAGTTGTAACACAAACAAATTTTATTTCAAACATTAACCCCGGGCACTACCTGTTAATCTCTCGGCATTTAGACACAATTTTGATTGGTTACTTGAAAAGTAATATCAAGTAATGAACATGCTTGCAAACCGTCGCTTTATTCTCAAGACCAGCGATGGGCAGAGGCGTCGTCTGAGGAACGGAGTACCACAAGGATCTGTACTGGCTCCCATGTTGTTCAACTTGTATATCAGCGATTTACCTCAAACAACATCTAGACAATATGGCTACGCCGACGATCTTGCCATTCTTCACTCGGGCAGAAGCTGGAGTGAAGTAGAAAGTATACTTTCTGCAGATATGGCCCTACTTGCAGCATATCTCACGACCTGGAGACTTAAGCTGACCGAAGCCAAGACCACCGCCACTGCTTCCCCCTTCCAACACCAAAGAGGCTCATCGCCAGCTCAAATCAACTCAATGGAGTGCTTCTGCCATACAATCCTACACCAACCTCTCTGGGAGTGAAGTTTGACCGGCAGTACTTTCCGGCAGCATCTCGAGTCGTATGCGCCAAGGTAATCTTCGAGATAACCGCCTGTGCCAACTTGCTGAATATGCTGCCCCAGCATGGGTGCAACAGCTCTCGCAACAAGAAGCTGGATACAGTACTCAACGAGACCTTGAGAACCACTGGTTGCCTGTCCGTGCCTTCCATCTGAGTTTCTACAGTGCTTTCAGGCATTGCAACCTGCAGTGCTTCGGAGAGATCACAACCACACCGCACCAAACTTGTGAATAAGGCCTTTGCTGGACAACACGCACCTGCTGCATAACACTGTCAAAGAAACAAACCCAGCTCGGCAGACAGAGACAGTGCTCTCGTCGACCTTTCTGTTGAAACGCTGCTAAACTCTCCAGCTCCCCATTCAACATCTTACAGACATGGAATACTGCCTGGCTAGATACTCCAAGACCAGTCAACTCACTATTACACCTATGACAGAACTACCACCTGGCAATCTTACACACAAGGAAGGGTCACCTTAAACAGATTCGCACAGGACGCGGTCGCTTCAACAGCATATGCACCGATGGGGGCTGCGGTCATCGCCGCCTGCCCAAGTGGTTCTCCATCACAGACTGCAGATCACACTCAATGAGTGGCCCGCCTTTCGTACACCGATGGACATAGACTTCTCAAACCCCAACCAATCAAACAGTGAGCTGGCTCCACCTTTACAACACATTTAGCTGCTGCCTCGACGCAAGAAGAAGAAGTATGAAACAAAAATTAGAAATATTGTAAGAATGGTGGTCTGGTTTGCATAAGATATAGAATATACTATTTTGATTGTACTTAGAGGGATCTAATGTTGTCTTATAAAGAGCCAATGAGACCGATTGTACATAGGTGTAGTGTCCTTGTAGGTTAAAACCTAACAATTAAAACACAAAAAACAAAGTGATAGCAAAAACAAAAATCACCCCTCAAAAAAAAAAACAAGTCTAAACCAAGATTATATACTTTTAAAATGCATAGGGTGTTAGCTAATGCCTGCCAAATTTCAACTTATGCAAGCCCTTCAAAGGTTCCATCACTAACAGCATCAAGTAATTTCTTTTTTGCCCTCCTACGACTGATAATTAAAGGGGCATTTTGTGATCCATAGCCTCGTCCCCGACTTGCCGATAAAAGGTGAGATTTTCATATCATCTGAACTGTTAACAGTATGAATCCATGCGTACCTAATCTTAAGTGCAAAATTTGGTCGTATCATAAGAAATTTGCACTGTTATTTTCTGTTTGGTAAATGGACAGAAATTATAGCATAGTGGCCTATTGAAACAAACATTTGCTCATAACACAAAAACGCAAGGTCGGAATCAATTAAAAAGTTGTGAATAAGCTTTTCTTGAGGATATCTAGTGAAAAATGACTGAAACAGACGGTGCTGGAATCACGAAATGCGCCTTTAAATAGGTAATTTGGTTTGCAGACAAAAAACGGGCTGTAAATTAAGTTTGTTGGACTTGAATACAAAATTTAATTAGGCACATCCTAAATTCTTAATGGTGGAGATATTGGTACGGTGGGATTTGTTTTAAAAACTAAAAAGGCCCTTCAAGAAAGTGGTTTTGTTGTAGATGAGTCACATATCTGAAAATAACCATTTCGGGAATTAGATTCTGGTATTCTTCATCTGAATTAGCCTAGACATAAGTAATAGTATGCATATTTTTCATTAGGCTTATGGAAATTTTCGCCCTTCTCTTTACTTAAAAGTGAAATTGTGTGAAATATTTTGGGGCATAATATTTTACTTACACCTATTTTGCTTGATCAAACAATTGCCACTTTAAAATGAATTCTAGGATGAAGAAGCACTCTGGCATTCAATGAGTGGTGAGAAAGCACCGTGGGTGTACACCAGGGAGATACAGAATAACTTGAACTACATTTCATGGATTGGTTGCCAGGTTTAGTCAGAACCGGTTTTCAAGAGGATTTGAATCGCAAAAATTTAATTTTCCTGCAAGGTGTAGTGCGCGTACTGAAGGCAATTCCCTATTGCAGACAATACACTAATTAGGTAGACTCATTAGGATAGGAGGCAAGTCGGAGTTCATAAAATTCTACGCACCTGCTGAAATGGCAAAGATAGCGAGATGTAGTTTGGGGAGTGAAGATTTTTAGGGGTAGCATCAAGTGTTCTAAACATGTTTAAGTCGTATTTGAATTGGAAAGGAATACAAAACGCCCAGGGTCGTTAAATAAGAGAAAACATGGTTGTTCAAGTGTCAGTGTGCTGTTATTTAAAGCATAAAATATGAATGTAGTGTTAAAAGATGTTTGAATGTTGAGTGCATGTGAAGTAACATCCTGCATCCCTGTTTTTTAAATTCCTAAAATGGAGACAGACTTACATAGCATCAAACCAGGACTTGAGAGCTCAAAAAGGGAGGTTAATCGCCATTTGGCATCCAGTCCCTCAGCGTTACTAAGTATACTCTCGGTCATAATTCCTTTTTCTCTGCGGGCCAAGATCTAAACCAGCATTACCCGCCAGACGACCCATGACAACGCGAGAGGAAAAACATAGATGCGCGTTAAATGCAGCAACTCTCACGCGCGCGTATGAGACGCCTATTTCAGAAAAGAAATGTGTTTTTTTGGGGAAACGGGATATAGATAAACTGCTGTTTATGCCTTGATTAGCCTTGACATAAAAAAATGCTGCATATGCTAACATTTTTGACAGTGCAAAGGCCTAGGGGAACACATAACGGAATGAAACCCAGATCTTTGAAACTTCATGGGTGCGACTATCCGTTCGTAGCTAGAGCATTTCTGATGCTAAAGACGTCTTACTCTATTCATTAAACGCCTTTTCTAATAATTTCACCCCAAATTCAGGGGAGTTCTTACAGGCCAATGATCGACTGACAGCTGTCACTCAAATGCTTACTATGCTCTCATGACCAATCGTGCTCGAGAAGACAACAAGCAAGACTGTCATGTTTTATAAGATTGTCCACAACCTTGTCGCAGTCTGTGATGAAACCAGTTTCTTTTATCCAAACACCGCACTTATTCCACACTCATGCAATGATGATCAAAAGGAACAGTTTCTGACCCAGTACGCCAGAGAATGGGAATCTACTCCCCAGAACTGCTGTTAAGGCGACTACACGTCTAAAAAATTTCAAGGAAACCATCCAGCTAGTCCTAATTTTTGCACAGCACACAACCACAACTGGCATCTGAGCAGCATAGTGGAAGTTTGACATCTTTTTTCCCTGGAGAAGAAACTTGGGACTCGATATATGAATTAGCTTTCGTTTAGCCAATCTTCAGTGAAGTTGACATCTTTCCGGAAGAAGGGGACTCGATATATGAATTAGCTTTCGTTTAGCCAATCGGCAGGGAGCTCTCAGGGGGTTAAAACTAAAGTGGCAGCATGCCATGGATCTGGCAGTCTTCTGACCAAGTACAACAAAATTGTGACAGTAACATACTGCTCATTTTACAGAGAAATAAGTTTGAACTTTTACCTTATTTGCAGCATACTTTGACATGTAGCTTTGCATGGGCCACCCCAGGCTTGGTATGAGGCTAGTTCGTTCGTTCGTTCGTGTCCACAAGTCATTCGTAATGGCTTGTGGTGGTGTCAGGATTTGTTCAACTGTGTAAGCTGATCCGGGGCCGCGTGTATCTATGATACGGACGCTCCTAACATGGCCCGCGTTTTTTTAAGCTGGGGGCGGATTGGGAACAGTCAGGGGTTTACACCCTACTCTTATTCGACACTGACTGCGATGTACATGTACAGTTGTGACTCTCTGTACACGGGACCGACGGCTTAACGTCCCCTCCGAAGGACGGGATGCTTTCATGATTCATTTGCCCAATTCCAAGTGAACCATGGAGGAGAGCGGTATTCTGTATTTAATCAATAGCTCGTATACAGATTAAATCCAGAATTGAGCACCCGAGTGAATCCCAGCAAGTGACCCCACCGGGATTCGAACCCGGGATTTATGATTTGGTATATTTGCGCCATAGGCAAGCACCCTAACCACTAGACCACGCTCTCCCATGAGGCTAGTGTAAAAGCATTTGGTATACTTGTGGATCTGGTCAAAGTTGGGCGATGCATAGCGATATGTTACAAGTTGGTGCCAATAGATTAATAACCTCTCGTAATTTTTGTTCATTGGCAGGTATTGTAAACAATTTATTTTCGAAATTGTGCAAAGTTCCACTTTCTGCGAAAATAAAAATTCATAAATTTTAAAATTTTTCCATGTGAGACTTTTTATAAGTAAATAAATTCACGAAATTAAATTTTGTGAGCTGGAGGCTCCTGTAAGATTTGCAAAGCTAAACCCTTCATAAAACTAATTTGGTTTTTTTTGCACTGGGCTAAAATGTGCAATTAACATTTGAAAGAAGGTCCCAATTACAAATTTTCTTACAGGCACATTCTTTCATATTTTTTCTTATAGAAAGATCATATGATTAAGGATTAAAAAAAAAGTCAAACTGAATTTTTTCTGGAAAATTCTTTGGAAAAATAACTCTGACATTCTGAGAACATTGCATCGAAAATAACTTAAGGAAGTTACTGCTTCATTTACATCTAACCAGGCCTGGTTCATTCAGTGTTTTTGGTGAAACTGCAATGCTTTTCAGTTACATGAATTAATCCGAGTAAGGGGGACTTTAGGAAGTTCTGCTTCATTTAAATTCTCACCAGCCCTGTTGTCCATTGTAGCATGGTGCAAAACAGACCAATTCTGAGAAAATCTTTTTGACAGATCCATTAGACTTGCAATTGAAAAGTGTACATACTTTATTGGGTGTTTGAATTTCCTAACTGCAGGATGGTACATCCGCTTACCTTTTCCGTAATTGACCGTATTGTTAAGCAAAAGTGATAAAATTTCATGGAAATCGATTTGAGTTCATCACTTCTTTGAAAACACCAGTGTTTACAGAGTATCTTTAGCATCATGCAATGTATTTGTACCATGGTTGATAGCAACATATACAGGCTGTCCAAACAAAATTTTTACACTCACCACAGCAGTATGGCTGAGTGAGGTGTGAAATCCGGCCACCCTCGTTAACGGGGACAAACCGGTATAAAACTTTGGTATACTAACTAACACTCTGAACTAACGGCAATTTGATAACAATAAAAGTTGCACAAAGTCTTTGTTTGGTATCCTTGTAAAGCCAATAAAAGCTTTAATTGCCGTATATTTCATTCGAATCCGATATACGTAAAACAAAAGATATGCTTCATCACTTATGAGAGGGCAAAATCAACTTGGTTCCGATTTCTGCCTTAGAACATTTGGAATGCTGATGCAACATGAATGCACTTGGGCTCAGTATTACATTTTCTTTCTACTGTAAAAAGAAACACAATAGATTTTGCAGTGTTTTTTTTTTTTTTATAAGAAAGAACGTTGAGATTCCTGCCACTTGTTTTCCAAAGTTCATCGTGGATCGCTCCACAACATGTCTTCTAACAAGGAAAATGTTTTTTTTAAAGGGCCCTTTGAGTTCTTGCCCATTCTGGTCAGTTGGATCTGTATGGCCGCATGGTGTCTTTATTCCCAATTCTCGCCTGCTCATTAGTCCATGTAGACTTATGACTCAGAATTTTCTCTTTCTGTTTGTTTTTGTGTTTATTTACTTTCGTGTTTCGTTGTTTATTCTGCCTATAGAATCATATATTTTCTTTCGGGAATCCAATAAGAAGTGTCTGATTGTTTGGTTGTTAGTTTGGTTTAACATCTGTGTAATTTTGAGCATTTGATAGGGCTAACTCTGCTAACGAAAATGAACTCACTGAGTTATATTTGAAAAATACAAAGTATTGCTGATCATAAAGAATCAATGCCACACTTTATGCAATAATGAAGTTCAAAAGGGATTGTTAATACCTTCAATAGGTTTCAATTGTCAATCAATAACACATTCAATAACCCAATTTTGAGTATGGTTACAAATCATGTTGCACACAATCTTACAATGTAACCATTGCAAAATGACCACATCCGAATTTGTACTCTCGTTTTGACCAGCATATCTTTTGTTCTACATATCACATTGAAATGAATAACCTGCAATAAAAGCTTATTTAGTAGCTTTAGAGCATACCAACAAAGATAATAATATTAATAATAATTTGTATTTTTAATGTCGCACATATCCACGTAAACGTGCTCAATGCGCTGTGCGTTAGCCATGAAAGGCGCTCAGCCCATCAGAGAAATCATAAACCAGAACAGATTTATGCCAAGAAGCTCAATTTTAGAAGCAGGGGGAGGAAACGCGGAGTACCCGGAGAAAACCTCGGGAACCAAATTCGCATAAAGCCACCAAGAACGAGCCCCTGAAGATCCATGTGTACTTTATTGTTTACAAAATGCCTGTGTTTCAAGTGCTAACATTTTTTGGACAGCCTATATTAGCACACCACTGAGACGTTGGTGAAATAAAAGAGAATTTGATGTTACTTATCTGCTCTAGGCATTGCTTAACTGGGGGGGGAGATGGTGGCTGCCACCCTTTTCCCCTTCTTCTTTGCCCCCTGTGGGACTTAGTGTTTCTGCACATGTGCCAATTTAACAGTGAAAGCACTGCAGGCCTCTACTGTACTAACATAACACATAGCTCCCCCCCCCCAAACCAAAAAAAATGTGTCCCCTTTCCCCCCCTGCAAAGAATTTGGTTACGCCACTGCTTAGGGTCCTCCCATTCAATACCTGAATACAAGGTCCTAGTCAGGGGTCCCTATACTTAGTTTACCACCAGCTATATAAGACTCTTAACGCTGAATGCTTGATGCAAGAGACAGCAATGTAATACGGACTTGCTTTCATGTGCAGATGCAAGGACTGAATATTTTTTGTTTGTAAGCAGGGATGTGAGAGTTCCTCTTTTCAGAGGATTTCCTCTTTTTTGTTGCCAAAAATTATGCGTTTTTTTATTTTCAGCCCATATTTGGCCTTTTACCCCAATTTTACGATGTTTTAAAGTTTTTTTCAGGGCTTTTTTTCCGCTTTTTTTGGTGTGTGGCCTATCACATCCCTGTGTAAGGTGATGAACAACATATAATTTGGGATATGCCACTCAATCTGAACAATGGATTTCATGTCTGGTGCTTAAAGGTGCAACGAGAGATTTCACATATCAGGTGTCCCTTAAAAAATCTAAGTACTAATTTTTTGCCCTGATGTAACGCTTTCCATCAAAAATATCCCCATATGAAAGGATTAAGCTGAGAAATGTTTCTTTGGTACAAAAATTGTGAAATTTCTAATTTCGTATAGGAGCAAATACGAAATTCAGCCTATGTTTTTACATTGAAATATAAGCAAATCAAAATCACCCTCTTTCTCTCTTTTAAGACATTTCTGTAGAAAAATACAAGGTAAGAAATCTATTGAGTGTCTAATCTATATGAAATTACTATTATGACACAATATTTGGGTGTCTCAAAATCTCTCGTTGCACCTTTAAAAGCTCTTTTGTGGTTTAAATTTTCTTAAACCAATGCGTTTCTGGAAAATTGGGTAGGAATCTTTCAGGATTTTAAACTGTGGGTAGTAGCTCAATAAATGATTATATTTCTTCATTCGTTAGTTTGTTAGCTCATTAGTAACTAGTGCTGAATCCTCAAGAGTTTGTCCACCACTTTGCAGAATCTTTAAGATGCTTCTGTGCTTAACCCATGTTACATGCCATTTTGGCATGGCAGATGCTGGGCTGAGTGCTGTATGTTGGATGCTACGATGGGAAACGACAAATTCTCACTGTCAGAGGACATAGCGCAAAACTTCTAAATTTGGATGTCATCATGCCTTTAACATGCAAATCGTAACAAATTTTAAATGTGTTCATATTTTTAAAGAGCCATGAGGACATTTCCAGAAAGAAGCGCCCCAATTTTTTTTTTTTGAGTTGGGTGCCATGATGGGAATATGACAAATTCTCACTGTCAGAGGCCATAGCCTAAAACTTCTAAATCTGGATGTCATTATGCTTTTTAAAGAGACGAGGGCATTTCCAGAAAGAAGTGCCCCCAATTTTTTAACCCAGTTTTTTTGCATATTTGGAATGCTTACAATTATATTAGATCACACCAGAAGTGAATGAGCCGAATACGCCGCCTTAATGTAATATGGTGATGATTTCGTTTTTTCTGTCATGCATGACAGAAAATCAAAACATGGTTTTCTATAGGAAAGATTATGATAGCAGACAAGCTCAAAAC
This sequence comes from Ophioderma brevispina, assembly GCA_023653785.1. Taxonomy (NCBI): domain Eukaryota; kingdom Metazoa; phylum Echinodermata; class Ophiuroidea; order Amphilepidida; family Ophiodermatidae; genus Ophioderma; species Ophioderma brevispina. The sequence goes on along the minus strand of JAMKCH010012531.1, from coordinate 7,107 downwards.
AAGGTTTGCGGTTTTCTTTTGTACTTGCTTGTCCAATAAACCTTTGAAACGTTCTCGGTAGTTGGTCTATAACCGATCTAGTGCAATTTGAGAGAAATTTGTATCCTCAAAAAATCTCCTGTCACAGTAATTTCTCATTCCAACAATATGTGTGCAGCCACCTTAATTACAGACTGCATAATTTTTGTTATAATATGTACCAGCAATATACAAATAATCTAATTTGTCATTTTCACAAAAATATTTCCCCCACGACAGCAAAAATATTCGGCAAGAAGTTTGCCCGCACCAGCAAATTCATCCACACAAACAAGCTATGGATGCACACTATTCCGACAAGAGACTGCGACGTGCTAATGACGTTCCCCGAGAAGACCGATGACGACACGCTCATGTGGCTGCTGTCAAGGATGAGGGCGCGTATGCCGGAATTGGGAGTCCACGTTAGGCATCATGGTCACACGGGAGTGTATGGGTTCTATCTCACAGCCGAATATGACAAGTAAGTCTGACCTGTAAAAGAACCGGTGATTAGATTTATTTCAAATTGTTGACAAATGCACTGTTTCTGGACCCTAGTTGTCAGGTACATGTTTCCCCCGCCAACTTTTGTTGGTGAAGGAGGACTATAGAAATGCTAGCCGTCCGCGCGCGAGCGTGTGTGTGTGTGTCCCACGTGATATCTTTGGAACTAAGCAAGTGTGGGTGTCCATCTTCGCAACAGATGTATCTCAAGTAGACGCCGGGTGGGATCTGAAGTGGGTCAAGTGTCATGGGTCAAAGGTCAAATGAGGTAAAAAATGTGGTAAAAAAGATGGTTAAATTGCTATAACCTTGTCAACATCGTATCTTTTGATCTAAGCAAGTATGGGTGTCCATCTTTGTACCATAGATATCGCTTAAGTAGGCGGCAGTTGAGTTTGGAGATGGGTCATGTGCCATGGGTCAAAGGTCAAATGCGGTCAAAAATGGGGTTAAATTGCTATACTCCCTGTCAATTGTAGGATGATGAAAATTGGTGGGTGTACTCAACATTCGGTGTCAAAAATTGTGGGGTCATTCAAGGTCAAATCCTTAAATATGTGGTAGGATGATGAAACTTGGTGGGTGCAGTCAATATTCAATGCTGAAAATGTTTAAAGTCATTTCAAGGTCATGCGGGGTCATTCAAGGTCAAATCACTATGCATGGTTGTATGATCATGAAACCTGGAGGGTGCAGTCAACATTTGATGTCAATTTTTTTCAAGGTCATTTCTGGGTCACCTAGGGTCATCGGAGGTCAAATCACTGTTAATGGCATGAAACTTGGTGGGTGTGGTCAACATTAAGTGCTGAAAATTCTGAAGGTCTTTAGGTCATGTAGGGCCATCCAAGGTCAAACAACTACAAATGCTTGTGTGGTCATGAAAATTGGTGGATGTAGTCAACATTAATACCAGAATTTTTCAAGGTTATCTGGGGTCATCCAAGGTATTGAAACTGCTATGGTAGGAAGGCGCCTCTCTGGTTTCCATCACAATCCTCCCTGTGTTCTTTAAGTTACGTTACTTTTCATCCTTTTAACTACCGTGATGAGCGGGGGACCTTTGTGGTTTGAGAACCGCCCTTGTTTAAGTATTTCCAAATTTGATTAATTTTGCAAAATTGTTGCCTTATATATTATATATATATATATATATATATATTATATATATATATATATATTATATATATATATATATTATATATATATATATATATATATATATATATATATATATATATTATATATATATATATATATATTACAACATGGTTCTTTCTGGTTACTGCACATAACTTCCAATTGCTGAAGTTGGCTGAAATTGAAGTCGTCGTGTGAATGCAAGAAGGGTGAAGCGCCCCCAAAGCTGCCATGTGATACATCTATGTGCTGCCATGTATTAGGCCGACTCTTATCTTTCCTAGGCAGTGGCTCCTGAATGGACAGTTGCCTAAAGAACCACTTCAAGAGTCACTGGCCTGTATAATAGTGTTTTTGATGAGAATTTCTGACAAGTGGCAGCTATTGCACTATGACCTTCTTGCATTCACACGACAAAGTACCTTTTGATGTTAATATGCAGAGTGACCTTTTTTGACTGCAATTCTAAAGTTCACCATTTCACAATTTGATGGTAATGTAAAACAGACTCGCTGTGTGGGAGGAGTGGCAACCCCCCCCCCCCCCCCAGCAAACAATAATGATGAAAGTATGGCCCAAACGCAGAGACGGAGTGGGCATTCCACATAAGAGTGAACCAAGATAAATTTTTAATGTTCCATGGGAGCATGAAACAATAGCATCTATTTTTTATGCACAAACTTAAAAAAAAGCCAGTGAAGTGGAGACTCTTTGATGTACATTACTTATTTAGTTTGACGTTGACAATGCATTGTACCAGTTATCGGATTGAGTGCATTGTGCTATTTGCAGAGTGCATCTTTATCGTTTTGGATAGCTACTGTAAAAACAGTGTTATTTGAGGCAGAATATTTTTGCAAATTACAAGTGCTTGACTTGATTAAAAGTTGTTTTGCAAATTTTCAGCAGGTATTTTTTTGCCGTTTTAATATAAAGGTTTCATGGTCCTCCTGATCGATAATAGCCTAATCCCCAGAAGCCCCAGATTTTACCGGAAGTGGTCAACATTTTGGTATCAGAAGAAACTTACTATTTTTCATTTTACCCTGTGAAATCTTAGGGCAAAACAAAAGGATATTTGGTTGGAAGTTGGGTCAGTCCATCGAAAAAACACCAAGGTGTGAAACCCACCTCTCAGATTTTGTTCAATTGCTGTCAAAGGTACATTTATGGTGCTACAGAGGAGGTCAAAAGGACAAATTCAAAATTACCATTCGTTAGAAATGTTAGATTGTAAATTACTGACAAAAAGGCAACCAAAAGATGCTACATTAATTCAAATTCATGGTCCTATGAAAAAGCTTCAATTTTAGGCCGAGTCGTAAAACTTTGAGAGACCATAACTTCGAGCAAAACGGATTGAATATCGGAGCAAAAGAGCAAAACTTCAGATGGGTTTGTGGTTGAAGGCCATCTATATAAATGGAAACTTATAGCCTTAATCGGGCGGCCATCCCCTGTTAACGTTCCTTGATATGCTGAGAAATCTTTGCACACAATAAATCAAATCAAGTCACCACAAAAAATATATTTTACACACTCATTCTTGTTTTACTTGCCACCTCGCTGCAAGGCATAAATTGATGGATATGCTGAGAGATTTCAATGGATGTGGAAACCCCTAGTGAATTTCAATTTCATATAGTGCATAACCATGAATGCTTTTCATGATGCTTACATTTTCTTTTCCCTGTTGCTGGAAAAGGATGAGCGATAAAAGTGAAAGATAACAGGTTTGAAAATTTAAAAAGAATTCATTGTTGAGCTACAGTCATGAACTTTTTAAAATGATTAATAATAGCATTGAAAATTTATTGGATAAAAAGTAAAAAAAAAAAAAAAAAAAAAAAAAAATACAGCATTTTGTGTCTGTGAAAACAGAAAAATGCAACCACAATTTCAGATTGTGGACAGAAAATACCACATTTTCTGAAATGAAATGCACCTTTTACTTAACCGGGGAAAATTGAAAGATTCACCTACGTGTAAGGCATTGACGCAACCACTTTCAGATGGAAACAGTTAGACGTGGAACCAATTTTAAACCGTAATAATGTAAACCGCAATGTATAAAATAGCATACCAGACACAAAGATGTTGACTTGTCGTTGAGAAGATAAGTAAGCCTTGGGGACTTTTTTCACTCCCTCCTGAAGGCGGCTAACTCGTGGTTTCATGCATCTAAAGTGATTACAACATTAAGAGGTTGCTATAAGGGGCCATTTTACCTTCCATAATGATTGCAACAACTTATACTTTAGTGTACTATACAACCACAATAGTAATAAAAGGGCTGAAGACTTCTTAGAACTGCAATTTTTGTTATGAGCCAAGTATTTTATGGTAATACTATACTATACATAAATGTTTAACTACATCAAAAGGGAAAATATGTTTCATCTCACACTTTGGAATTAGCATTGCTGATGGTGACTATTTTGAGTTGACTATTTTTAAATAACACACAAAAAAATTCTATTTTGAAAATCTTGAGTCAGCCTTTAATCTCACACTGCATTCTCTCGACCAGGAGTTCTAAATGAGTACCAGCTTATACTGGGAAGGTAACACACTTGCTATGGGAGTAGGACAAACCACCACAGCACATTAAAGACACTATCAGTGATTTTATCAGGAAAGGGTCAAATATTTGAAATTTGCTGGAATAGCTTAAAATGAAGGATAAGTCTATAGATATCCCATAAGTACTTTTTCCAACTGAAATTCACAGGAAAGGAAGAATAGAGAGAGAAAACGGAATATTCCAAGATACGAATCTCCATCAATGAGGTTTGTTGTAGTAAGTGTCCGATACGGACAGTAATGCTAAACTATAAGATTTGGTCTATATTAGGTTGATTCTGGCCTTCCTTTGCAGGTATGTTAGGATAACTTGTACTGTTACATATGCAAAAATCTGATTCTTTGATGATTTTTCGATTTTGATTAGCAAATCACTGATAGTGCCTAAACGGGATTCTGGCTCAAATGTAAAGATAAAAGAGAGGGTGGTTGGGTTGTGAGAGGATGAGCTCCTCCATCAACTTACTTTTTTAAAACTAAATTATCGATTATTAAAGAATTTCTAGACTGAAAGAGCTAAGGTGTGGGTTTTTGGTGTTGGGAATAGGCTCGATGTGGAGTCACATGACTTTAACAGGGTGCATTGTGGGATTGGTGTACACATCCTCTGGATTACTGTAGACAGGTGTGGGCTCACTCATCAGCAACGTCAGTCACGCAAACACTTGGTTTATATATGGCTGTATTCTTACTTGTGTGGTACCCTATTCGCAGCAAATCGTGTCTAACACGGAAGCTACTGCACAGACACACTGGAGAAGAAAAGTTATTGGTTACTTTGATGTGTCTACTCATACAGTACCTACGCCAATGGCTACCCTGAAGTTGCCCACTAGGTGCAGCTACTACGCCGCCATTTTGATAGTGGTACAGAATGAGGGATTGAGGGTACTATACACACATTCTCTGTCAGCATTTTTGGTCATTTTTGACTGGAAAATCATGAAATTGAGGGGCATAATTCAAAACCTCAAATTCCGCTTTTAATAAAAAAAGGGCAAAAGAGATATGCCAAAAAAATCTAAAAAACAAAATTGGCCATGAGAACTATGACGGTACAGACAGCCGCTATGTGCACAACTATCGTTCCATGTGCAGAAAAATGGAAATCCTGGCGAGGACTGTTTTTATACTTCTAGTGGTAGGTAATACCTGTCTACTTGGGTGATAGATGCATGGTCACTACCATGACGAAATTTTTTTTTGGCGTGTACTTGATTTGAGCTGATATTGGAATTTAATAAACGAAAATCCTAGACTATATATAATCCACTACAAGTTTAGTCTTAAGGTGTGTTCTTTGGGACCAATTTTCCGGTTTAAACCAGAAAAGGGATAACTTGGCTCAATAGAAACAGCCGTCCTACGCATTTCTTGCTTATACCGAGAAAGTTTCCACCGGTATTTATCCTTGTTTCCAAAGGAAATGCCGGAGAAATTATCTGGGTAATGCCAATAGAAAACACACAGGTTCCGATAGGAGTGCCACATAACGGGCTAAAGACGGAAATTGGACGCCACGTGATCGCAGTAATGACCCCCGTCCCGTATTGTGCAGCGATGTTGACGTTAGTAACCAGGGTGAGAAACGCATTTTGTCAAAACATCACGATTCTCCGTCGCCGTCTTACTTTTTGGTGCGCGATTACATGTCTCTGTAATATACCTCCTGATCCTTTTCTGCCTATCACAACGTGTGGCTGGGCTTGCAGAAGAATTATTTACCGTTGAATAAAAACTCAAAATTGACATTAGACTAAGGACATTCGCTCTTCCCGCCATCTTTGATCTGACAGTTCGGCGAGGTCACAAACACAATACAACGCGGTTGACCTGTGCAGATGACCTTTAGCTGGTAAAATCACAGGCTGTGATGGTCGGTCACATTTTCCGGAAAACGCTGCTCAATAGAAACTTCACACTATCGGCTATTCTCAGTATCAACCGGATAAATTTTTATCTGGATAAATACCGTCTGCTCAATAGAAACACGCTATTAGTGTTACAGACAAAAAGGCATCCTGCAACTCCCAAGACATCATCTCTCGATTTTGCAGTTTCTGATATCACTCCCAGACATAGGAAAGAGGTATGGGTATGTGAGGCACATCTGCAGCAATTCTCAAGGGTTCCAGTTGAGGCATAATTCAGTTCTTAAGTGTCCCTTTTGGGATTTTTTTTGCCTCAGAAGTTGAATTTTAGCCAAATTATAGTATCAAAGCATGCAAATTTCTCAATTTCAGTTCTTAAGGCCCTACTTTGAGAAACAGTCAGTTTCCAAGCCATTCCCAAGCCCCCAAGTTTGGGCCGCACATCCCTACCTGAAAACAAGTTGAGTGACCCCCCATTTTCAGTCTATTTTAAAATTTTGGGTAATCCTTGACCTTTGCTTTAAAGCAAAAGTTACCAGTAAAGAAAAAGCCACTTTTAATTGCTGCATTCAGTATACAAAAAAATATCAATTTTTCTTTGAGTGACATGTTTCTTAGATGAAGGAATAAACAAAACCCCGTAGGCTTTAATCGCAGCTAAACAAACAAGAATCCTAAGTGGAGCAAGGCAGTGAAGACTTTGTTTGTTTTTAGTATCCGGCAAGCCGATATCAAATGTCCATTCAAGTGATCACATTGGCCTCAACCATAGCAGATCTGGCCCGTAATGCCACCTTAGCATGCTCAACATTGAGCAGAGTTAACACACAGAACCGTGCTGCGTAATATTAATCCTTGCTGGGACCTAACTAGAATTAATATCACTAGTTTCTAAATAAAGGGCCTAATTTACACAGATTTTCCTATATGATGGATATGAATAATGTAGACTGTGTTGGAGTCTGAGATTACAATCACACAGAGAAAC
>JAMKCH010012530.1:0-27125 GCA_023653785.1 Ophioderma brevispina | reverse complement strand
ATGTCGTTTTTCAGATGAAACCATTATAAAATACACATTTTTTCCAAAATTAACTACATCTATGGAAAAATCTTTTTCGTGAACATTTTTGTGTACAGCAAAAAAGTTAGCTGGAAATGTTGCAGTTATTTTTTTTATACAAGTTGTGCAATCACCGGAGCTTTCTAATAAAACCAAAAATATATATGGGGTCACCGAGGACCTTTTTGAGAAATTCACCTCAAAATTCTGATTGTGTCGCCTGCCTTAAGGCAGGAAGACACATAGGGATCACTTTGTCCACTGTTGTCTGTTGTTGTTGTCTGTTGTTGATGTCTGTTGTTGTTGTGAAAAAGGTTAATATTTGCCTGTAATATCCATATACTTCAATGGATTTGAAGGTTCCAGGAAATGCAAATAGAATTGATGTGGTTTGTGTCCAAGTCTACAAGGAGGGACCAGAAAGCATTCAATATTTGAGTTGGTGATGACATCATTGTGGTACCATTGATTTATCAGAGAGTAATAGAAAATTCCAGGTGACTGGTGTGAATCTATTCATGACACTGACTGATAATCAATAGTTTCACAAATGATGTCACTGGTAGTGTCTTCTTTTTTTCTGGCCCTGTTTATTGCAATGGAATGTCCCAAAAAGATTTGGAATAGGTTTAGCATCTCATTTCCTGGGACCTTTAAACCAAACTTGAGTCATAAATGCAACATTGGATCCCTCGTTTGTTGATGAGGTCAAAGGTCACATTCTAAGGCCAAAGGTCATGTGAGGTCAAGTTGTAAGATTGACCTTAATTGAAAAGTTGAAGTTCAATTGGAACTAAACTTGAGTCACAAGTGCAACATTGGATCCCTCATTTGTTGATGCAGTCAAAGGTTACATGCCAAGGTCAAAGGTTATACGAGGCCTACCACTTACAAACTGCAATGGCAGGCGACACATAGGGTCCGAGGACCGATGTATTTTTATTGAAAAAATGAACCTATGCAACATCTAAATGCACCAGCAATATTACCAAAATAGGTTATTACGCACCCATGCTCCTCACACCCTCGGGATTCAAGAATATTTTTATTTGGGTAAAAACGCTTATTACCTGGGACGTGCGGTGCTGCGTGTTAATTGCGGGCATTCAACACTTCAGGTTGTGGAAGGCATTCCAATGGATTTGGGGCTTGAAATGATGACAAAAGGCAACGTATGACCCAAACTCCTTAAGTACAGAGCAGCTTTATTCTCTTTTCCTCGGTTTCTTAATTGGCTAAACTTACTCGGGGGTTGCAGAAAAATGTGGCACTAAATATATTGTACAACAAATATGAGCTCTTTACAATGTATGAATGGTAACCCTAAGCCTATATAGCGGGTCATTTCTGGCAATGAAATTAAACAATTTGGAGTGAGGTCCACATTTGGAATACAGTCATATAACTTTTAATGGTTAACCACCAATATTACACTTCAAGTTTTGAGGAGTCCAAGTGTTGTAAAATATCGGATCCAACACTGATAATGATTTAAAATTCGATGATTACGCCCAGTATTACTTTGTCTCGCTATGAGTTTTAAAATTTGGGCTCGACTGCGTCTCGCCTAATATTTTTGCAACTCATAGCTCGACCAATTAATTTGGACTTAATCGATCCAATTTTATTTCAGTAGTGGATAGTGCATTGCAATATGCATTATCGCCTCTCTACCATCACAACCTCAAGTTGGTTTCCCACAAAATTTGGTGGAGAACAGGGGTGGATTAAGGGGTTCCCCCTCCATTTTTTTTGCATGCATAGAAGAATTATGTGGGTGCCGTAGCACTAGATTCCGGCATCTGCCCCTGGTTGAGTGTGTGTGCAGGTACATTGCAAAGATTGGCAACCATTTTAGCTTTTCTGCAATGAAGTAATTACTCACCCTTAATGTGTGTGTGTGTTGTAGATTTAATTTCAGCAAGTCTTCACACATATTTCTTTGTGTTATATATTTACAGAGATGGAGATTGGTGGTTGGCAAAGTCAACCAAGACAGGCCAAGAAGGCTATGTACCAAGCAACTACATTGCAGAGATGAAGAGTATTAATGCAGAGGAGTAAGTATATCATAATTTTACTGGCCAAGATTGTTCTAATACAATGCCCTCCCTCCTCATTTATCAGAGGCTACTGCTACAAGCACATAATATAAATTGGGCTATAGGTGAAACTTCTGTGCTCAAATATAATCAAAATTTACATTAAAGGCACTATCAAAAATCGGATTTTTGCATATCTGTAACTAGTACAGGTGTCCTAACATATCCTGCAAATGATAAGGCCAGAAACAACCTATTAAGGACAAAATCGGATAAATAAGTCATTACTGGCCCTACAGACACTTACTACAACACGTAACTGTATGGAGAGTCCTATCTTTGAACACTGCCGTTTTCTTCCTTTTCTGTCAATTCTTCAGTTGGAAAAAGTAACTTATGAGAATTTTACAGACTTTTCCTTCACTTTTAAGCTATTCCTGCAAATTTCAAATATTTTGACTCTTTCGAATGAATCACTGATAGTGTCTATAATGAAAATGAACTGAAAATTGCACAAAATTCAAGCCACATCAGATATGGAAGTCACATGTACTCTACAGGGAATGAAATTATATAAGAACTGAACTATGATATTGCAATGAAAAGATAATGGATCCATATGTGGAATAAATTTGTCCCAGCATGAACAATGCCAATGAAGTGAAAAAAAAAAAAAATGGAAAACAAGTTGTGATGGTGATCAAAACTTTGTTCAATAAATGATGTGAATGTTTATCATTCTTTTAAAGCAAATAATTACCTATCAAAAAGGCCAGCATTAAGATTGTAATGGTATTGAATTCCAATTATTGCTAGGAGCTTTTGTATATTTTACAGTCTTATACATCAATATACAGGTATATTTTATCGTAATTTACCAAAAGAGACAAAAAATAATATTATGATAAATTAACAATTCAAAATCATTTGAAGCGGAAGCAAGCTATCCTAACCAGCCCCTGTTGATATTTGAAAGGAAAAAAGTGCTAGAGTTTCACTATAATTAATTTTTTTTGACATGTTTTTTAGTGCAGTTATTCAAAGGGTAAATTCGTGAATAAAAAGGGATTGTTTAAACTTGGCATTAAAAATAAGAGTGCATATCAGATCGCTTAAAATTACTATATAACAAAGTGTATAAAGGTGGCTGGTTAGGAAACATATTTTTAATATTCATATGATTAAGCGAATAATAGCACATTTTTGGAAAGAGAGAAAAGAGTACCCCCATGTTCAAATTGTGATATTTATTGCACAGTTGTGTTGGGCATTGTTAGTAAACATATGATGTGAATGGTTAACTGTCGAAAGTGGCATGCGTCACAAAGAAGGAATTTTGTTAATCAGATGTGGAATCCTCGATTGTAATCAACGGAACGAAATAACGGCTAGTCCGGGGGTCCGGCCTGTAAGGGGAACAAAGTGTACATTTTGATTCACCGCGTAATTTGAATCGGAGGGAGGTTAAAGTTCAGAGGGACAAGGGGAACCTAGATGGGCGGAAACATGAATTTTGTCTCTCCATATGGTGGAAATTAGACAATCTCACGAAAATTATTCTAATTACAAAAGTCCTTATGCGACAGAGAGAAGTTCAAGCTTGTAGCATCACAGGCATAGTTTACTAGCCAATACCAATACAATTCAGAACGAATGTGCGCTATGTGCTATTATTAATTTAAATATGATAGTGATTGTTAAAACAATAGCCACTCAAAACCCGTCCCAGCATGCAAAGGGGTCATCGGAACGGGAGCTACCAACATATGGAACCTTCAAGGAAATACATGCAAAACCCAAAAAATATGTACCTACCCGTGTTATGTTATCACGCACTAAGAAATATTAATGCATCTTCATGGCAAGGTCCTTAAAAACACTAATGGCGATTCTCAACAATGTTTAAAATAAACGGTGGTTAGGCCTAAACTCTGGTTAGCTAAACTCGTCGCTGTTTAAAAAAAAAAACCGAGGTTAAATATTTTATAAACAAGTCGTTTACTAACCACTGTCATTTAAACGCCGCAAATTCTTCACCTAACTGTGACTTCATCTCGCCTATATCATTAGTGTGCGTGAGAAATCTTTAATATTCAACTGCCTTCATTAGTTGTAAAGACAATTGCAGGAAGCCCGACGGGTAATTCCAAGAATGCCATGCGTTACGCAATGGGCTTTAGAATTTATTGAATGGTGGAGACAAAACCCCGTGCCTATTTAAAACTGTTTTATGTCGTTGTGCCGCACTTTGCTATCATTTTCAATACTATAACCGACAAAACACGAGCATACAATAGAAGCAAAGAAAAATTGGACGAGAAGAAATCAAAATCAACTGAGGACTCAGAAAAGAAAAATAATAGAAATAAAGGAGGTAACTAACTGGCTACCCACGAGTATGCACATAGAGCTGGAAAATATCAGGCAATTTGATGAAAATTGAAGTTAAACATGCCTTAACACCTCCGGACAAGGTCTAAGTTTACAACGTTTTAGGCATGTTTACGATGTTCTCTAAAATTTTAAACGCGGTTAAAGTTAACCATGCTTTGAGAATTGTGTTTATTTTAGCGTACGTCTAAATTGCCATTTACGTTCCAAGTGATTAGCGTTAAACAACATCGTTTGAGAATACGGGCCCTAAGTGTCCGTATGGACGACAATGACTAAAATCTCCGTCCGATTTTGTTCTATTAGCTGGCTAGTTTTTTTGGTTTGTGTCTTGGGTATTAACTGTTGTTAGGATAACCGTATACTTGTTCCACGACATCCAAAAATCTGATTTTTTTTTTTCAATTTTCGATTTAACAGCCAAAAGCACTGATAGGTGCCTTTAATGAGAGGCATACCAAATAAATCTACTTAGTCTGATTAATAATTTGTTGGACAGAATCGAACACCGCGCATGGACTGCGTGAGCCAGGAGGAAATCGCACACCTTGTGTTTTCAGGACGCTATTGGTCGAAGAATGCCCCGCCAAACAGCATAGCTTGTTGCGCGTAATTAGGTTTTCATATCTCTTGGCCAGTACTTTTTAATCCCACTGTAGTGCTCAACTGTTTCAAAGAATAATTATATCATGATGAAAACAATCCCATGGAAAGATTTGAATATGGACCATAACACAGTACTGTGGCATGATCCACCGGGTTGGCTTATAATTTTGTGTGTACGATTTAGGTTGTTATTGTACCTGTGATTATACTGTTTATTATATAAAATGCAAGGCCAAAACCTGGTGCCTGAAGGGATATTGGTTTCATAGCGTTGCTGTTGGTTAAACCCCAGGCTAATATCACTAACAATTAATACCATTACCACATCTTGATGCTAGGCGGGGCTCCCCCGTTTTTAACGGGAACATTAGGTCATCCCAAAACTGGTATTTCTGATAGTGAAATATAAAACACAATCTAGAGTTGAAAACAATGAATAGTGAGGAGTACTGGGATACAGGACCTTAAGTAATATGAAAATGGACAACAAGGTGTGGTGTTTGCGTTCGTTACCATGCAATATTTGTATACTATTATTGTTGGCCATTATTCTGGCAATAAATATGGGTCAGATATTTTAAAATTCAATGTTAAAGATTGAAGGTTCACCCATTACCTTGGAAATTAAGCCTATTACTTGGGTGTTACCGCATGTGTACCTCCATGTAGATTGCTTCACAGGTTTAATCTACAAGGGAAATAATTCCATTTTCATATTAAGGTCCTGTATCCCAGTACTCCTCCTATTTCATGTTTTTCACTCTAGATTGTGTTTTATATTATCCATCTATATCTAAAAATACTTAAAATACCCCTTTTCCAACCTGCTGTTTAGCCAATTATTCCAAATCTCTGTGTATAATATTCAGTATTATTTAAGTGATTTAAGTAAAATTTGAGATCTCCAGCTCAGCGGTGGTGCGGAAAGTATTTACCCATGGTGTAGTCTTTGACACAGACTGCGAAAGATTTATCTAAAATTGGTACTGCGTAAGAGACTAACACGCTATGGGTCGCCCCATAGAGAATGTTGTAAATGAGAGAATACTCTCCAATATATTCTCTAAGTAAAACCCAAATCATTGTGCAAGAAACAGGTCAGTCGGTGAATAGACACACCACAATTATTACCATGAAGGCATTTGAGATTACAAATCCCTCATCATTCTATTCAATTGTTGTGAGTCCAACACTGGTTCACATGTAGCCTTAATATTTTTTACACAATATGTTAGGGCTGGTCAATAATCGCTACCATTGCAACTGATGATTATAAAAGTGTTTTATAGTTTAAAAGCATATAAACACATATTTTGGATGAGCGCCCCCCCACTTTTTTCAAAATTTGATATTTGCATAGTTAATTTTGGTAATTGTCCTACGAAACTATACTTCAACGATTGCGAAAAAATACATATTTATCATAAAGAAAGCGATTTATTGTACTTAAAAAATTGGATTGGGATCCCAGATTGTACTTAACGGCGTAGTGAAATGCTAGACGTTTCTGTACCGTCCATGATGAAATATCGCCACCTCAGAAATACCTCACTTGACTTGCCCGAACCAATAAATCAACTAATGGATGAGGCGATGATATTGTCGGCGCATAATTGTTCCCCGCCGGAACGAGTTCGAACGGGGACTATCAAATGAGCAGCGTCTGTCTGTCGGTCCGTTCCGTTAGTCCGTTCGTCCGTGGTCGTCTGTGATAAAAGTTAACCCATGTTGTACCCGATTTATCTGGATCCGTAAAGTTGCCAACAATTATGTACTTGGTGAAAGAAGCGGTTTATGAGTTCTTTCTCGACCTGATTAGATTTGTGGGCGTAAAATATGCTCATTACGATATCTCTTTGCATAATTTAAAAATTTTTCCTGCAAGGCCTGTGTACATAAGTTTTCTGGAGTTCCGTAAGGTGTCTAATGATTTCACCTTTGTGGAAGGACGCGGGCTGAAGGTTCCTCAAGCCGATTCATATTTTGGGCGTATTTTGGGCAATTGAGTATGCAAATGACTACTTATATCACAATCAGCCGTATTTGCTAGATTTTTGACCTTTAACTTGATACTCAAAATTCTGGCGCCCATCATGGGGCACATCTTTTTTTGCAATTTGAAAGTATGTGATATATGTGGCCAGCGGCTTAGGTAAATTAAATGAGCTAATTACATCTGCGTAAGTGCTGTATCTCTGAACTTAAAAGCGGATAGGCCACATGCCTTCGCTACATAGACTCTATTTGGACTATCCATTGGGGAGGGGGTGGGGGGTGCTTGGAGAGGGGTTATGTATTGCGAGGGTTTTTGGAGAGGGGGTTGTGGCAAGGGTTTTTGCAAGGGGGTTTTTGTGTTGCAGTGTGTTGCGGAGGGGTTGGGGGTGTTGCATGGTGTTATGGAGGGAGTAAGGGTGGTTGCGGGGTGTTGTGGAGGGGGTGCGTGTTGCGGGGTGTTGTGAAGGGAGTGGCGTGTTTACGGGTCTTGGGGTGGGGTGGGTGTGTTGCGGGGGTTTGGGGTGTTGTGGGGTGTTAGGAGGGAGTGGGGTGGGTGTTGCAGAGTGTTGGAGGGGGTGGAGTGTTGGGATTGTGGGGGTGTCTGGGGAGGGGGTGGGTGTTGGGGGAGGGGGTGGGTGTTGCGGTGGTGTTGGAGGTGGGGTGTTGCGGGGTGTTGGCAGAGGGTGTGGGGCTGGGGTGGGGCCATGTTAACGGTGTGTTTGCAGGAGGGGGTGGGGTGTGTAAGTTGCATTTATTGCATGTTAGTGCTTGCGACATTCGCGGGGACATTATTTTACCGCATCGCGTAAATACGAGTTCGTCCTTGTTTTTTTTTTTATTATCTTGTGGGTTTCACACTTCAGACAATCAACGTATAAGCCGCTTCCGGTTTACTAAGCTGTCGGCATCCTTTGGAGCCTTGAACACGTATAAGCCGCGGCTAATATTCCGAAAATTACGGTAGATGTGTACACGGCGCGAATTTCCGGCTATTTTCACATTGAAGGCCCTTTTCCCAGCGGCCGTCTTTAATTATTTTCGGGATCCCGATAATTAATTATTTCATTACAAATTCCTTCGTTTGTGACACATAGACTTCGAGCTTAACCATTCACAGTATAGGTTTTACCAATCCCGTTACCCAATGCTCCTTGTAAAATCTTCTCAAAATTTTTTGAAAACTTGAGGGCCTCTTCAAAAAATGTGCTATATGCTTAATTACTGTTTCAATTTTGTCTTGTGCAGTGGATACCTCAACTCCACTTGCCACCAAACTCAATAGTAAATGCACCATAGAGACTTGCAGTTCATGGTAGGGTTAAAGGTCACTATCAATGTCAAAGTATCATTAGAGGTCAACTTGTGCATAGATTGAAAAAGAAGGGTGAGAACCCCTTTTTTAATTGCCACTTTCCTTTCAACACAACAATCACTGTTACCGGTGAATGTGATTAGTATCCAAATCAGAAATGGTTCATTGTAAATTTTCCCAAAACGCTGGTATATGATTCTATATGTACCTAAGAATCTAATCATGTTTTGTCTTTTATGCATCCTTGTCTCAGGTGGTATGTTTGCAGATTGGCAGGAAAGAGGCTGAGAAGAGACTAATTGTACCTGGCTTATCACCAGGTACATTCCTTTTACACGAGATGGAGAAGCTATGCCAAGGAAGATCTTTGTTATGAGGGCGGGACGCCCACATATTGGTTTTGTCGCCGAAGTCGAGCTGTCTTATCAATTGTAGCATTTTGTTTTACTTTACTTATTTGCGTAGGTTAGATCCCATGAAATTTGTCACGACTTTAAGGGATGATATTAACGGGATGTAAAAAGTGGAATTATATGATTTGAAATCATATCAATAATATCGGAAATCTGAATAAATGTTTTAAGGTTTACATCATAAAATCTTAAGTGATTTTTGGAGATTCTCTATGTAGTAGAGAATGTATTTTTGAAGAAGGATAAATTTTTCTTGATTATATGAGCTTCTATGTTACTATTTCTCGAGATTGATCAACCCTTACTTGTTCAGTTCAACTTCCACAGTGAAGAATTCCCGTAATCAAAGTCATATCCCGTATCCCTGTGTCAATACCACCCCCAAATAACTTTGGCAAAGTAGTGTAAAAGCTTGTGACAGCACGATCTGTATGCAGTCTAATACCTCATTTACATGTTTTGTGGTGGTATGATGAAAAACCCATTACATGATCTATCTCCTAGCTTATCACCTAATTGGTGGCCACTTGTTTTAACATTATATGCCTTTCTGCATGTCTCCAAGTCATTGTAAAAACTGTTTCTATACACCAGTAAATTTAGAATATTGTCATTTTACCAAGATTATATATAAGTGCTTATAAACTTAAGTCAGAAGATTTGTATGGCTGAATTTTTTTTGTTTAAATGGGTCAACTTTGTTTAAAAATATGTTAATAAAGAGAACTATATTAAAAATGTTCCGAATTGGATCTGCATAGGTACCTACTCATTGTCTGTCCGGGAATTATGACTCTGTACCAAGGAGATCATGTTAAACATACCGGATCTTAACACTCCCACCGACTATTCGACAATCGACCAGAGAATCACTTTTCACAACGATCTCATAGATGGGTCAACAACTACCCCAGCGTAAGTTCCAAATTTAGTACGTTTAAGTTCATTCTAATACATGTGTTAGTTCTTGCTCTCGCCTTGGGTAATTATTGTACTTACACTCATGTAAGGAGGTTTGTCTGTTATGAATTTCACTCTTGCATGCACCAAGGAGTGTGTAACACACCGACCAGCGAACAAACTCGTAGATGAACGATTTTTCCCTAGCGCACCAACGCTACCCACTCATACCGAACATAATCATTTTCCGCCGCACTGCCGTCCATGAGATGTTGAACTTCGCCCATTGCACTATTGGATATCGAATTGTTTTTAAGATCCTGACTCAAACCGTAGCTCACATTTAGAAAATTACTATCCATTTTGCTATTATAAAACAAGCTTGTGTCATAATAATATTAAAACCGCTGATTCCTAACATTTACACTACGCTTACTTGCATTGGTTGCTAGGTACTATGTACAACATAGCAACCACTAACCACTACATCGTACACCAGAGCCGAAGCCCCTGGTATACTGGTTCTTATTGTCCATTTTACAATATTCCATTGTTCAGATCACTGCAAAATTAAGGGAATCAACTAATAAGACAATTGATTCAGATGTTTGGTAATCCCTGACGCCAAAACGCGGATGCATTAAAAACCAAGTTGTTCGCCAGTGATTGAAACATTCCCATTCATATTTGTATGCAGTGCTCCTTTAAGTATAATTAGCCAATAATGTAATTACTATTACTGAATGCCCAAAGATCCACTCAGCATATGAAGGTTTGTTATTCTTTGGTTCGCCGTTTTTAGTTGTGACAAGGATTGCTTAATATATCAATGTTCGTTTCACTTTCAGTTGAATCTTGGAGCATTGTAATTTTAGTTGGTGTTTTGTGCATTACACAAGGAAATGGATAATAGGAGCAACTTGTACGATAATTATGTTTAAGGCATTGGAACCTTTTTCCCTGTATTTGAAAGGCAGATATCTTGCTGCACCTGATTTTCCTCTTTTTGCCCACAGCGGTTTGACCCCATGCAAATAGTGCTCTTTTATGTCCCCGCCGAACGAGTTCGGACGGGGACTATAAAATGAGCAGCGTCCATTCCGTGCCGTGTCGTTTGTCCGTCGTCTGTGATAAAAGTTACCATGTGTATATGATTTACTGGAGTTCCGTACGGGCAACAATGATGTAACTTCGTGGAAAGAAGTTGGTTGATGAGTTCTCGACCTGATTAGATTTTGGGCGTAACATATGCTAATTAAGTTTCTACTTTGCATCATTTATGAATTAATCCCTGCAGGCCTGTGTACAGTTTTTCTTGATTTCTAGTATGCGTATAATGATGTACCTTGTGGAAGGAAGTGGGCTGAAGAGGTTTCTCGGGACCTTATAGATGTTGGGCATATTTTGGGCAAATTGAGTATGCACATGAAGCTAATTAATAATGCAAAATCATCATAAGTGCTATATTTTTGACACTGTACATGGATACTCAAATCCCGTCCCTTTGCTCTTCATGAAGCTATCATGGGCCACATCTTTTTTGTGCAATTTGAAGTATTTTTGATAATGCGGCTAGGTAGCAAATGAAAGCTAATTAAATATGCGTAATTGTGTGTATCTCTGAAACGGTAGTCGGATAGGCAAAGTCTTTGCTTACATTAGACCTACTATGTCCTAGGGTAGGGGGTGGGGTTTTGGGGAGAGGGTTAGGTATTGCGGGGTGTTGGGGAGGGGGTGGGGTGTGGGCAGGGTTTGGCAAGGGGTTGTTGTGTTTTCAGTGGGTTTGGGAGGGGATGGGGGTGTTGGGAGGTGAGTGTTGGGAAGGAGGCGATGGGGTGTTGGGGAGGGGGGTGGCGGGTGTTGCGGGGTGTTGGGGGGGGTTGTTGTGGGGGGGTGGGGAGGTGTGGGTGGTGCAGTTGCAGTTATGCATAATACATCGCTATTCCAAACCAGCTGTATTCCCCTGACATCTCCTGAATGGTTATTGCTTAATGGTGGGCATGTGAACCTTGGCTTTTCCACGCATAATACAGGTGGCTTCAAGGTGCTGTATGACCACATATGGGACCCAGAACATGGGCCAGGGTGAATTACCCTCTTGAGTGCTCATGCTTATTAATTAGCAATGCTAATCACGTATTTTGAGTGGTTACTTGGAAGATAATATATGTAAATAGCAAATCAGAGCTAATATAATAAGGGTGTATAGATTACACAGAGATAATAAAAGCCTATTCTGATTGGTTGCGCAGAGGGGGGTCGCATGTTGTGGCCTGTAATGATGACCAATCAGACAAATCGTGCCATAGATTACAGTTCTCAGAAGGTTAAGGAGTAAAGTGTAGGCAGTCTGGACTCGCACAGTGAATGTATCCAAGGCATTACAAACATGGATAATTAGTGAGACATGCCCAGCCTATTTATCAAATGTTTTCACCATCAACGACACATTCGGGTAAAGGTGTTGGTAAAGATGTTGACCCAAGTATTGACCCTAAACATAACTGCTCGCTGTTTCCACATACTTGAACACATTTTCACAAACTTGCATGTGGTAATGCCCCACAAGTTACCCCCTCAAGAGTTGGGTCAAAGGTCATCTGGAGGTCATTAGAGATCATACCCCCAAAATGGTCAGATTTATCAAATTGTTTGGTGTTTCCATATGTGTTGCTCAATTTTCACACCACTTTGGATACCATGGTCCTTAAAGGGGCATTTTGTGATCCACAGCCTCGTCCCCCAGACTTACCTAAACAATGTTGAGATTTTTATATCATCTGAACCGTTAGCCTTAGTAATCTATGTGTGCCCAATCTTACGTGCAAATTCGGTCGCATCTATAAGAAATTTGCCATTTTGTGTTTTCTGTCCGTAAACGGACAGAAATTACAGCACAGTAGCCAATGGGACCTTGGGAAACGAGCAATTGCTCATAACACAAAACCGCAAAATGGGGATCTGCTCAAATTTTGAGAATAAGCTTTTCTCAAGGATATCTAGTGATCAATGAATAAAGCATAAGGTGCTGAATGACAAAATGCACCTTTAAGTAGAGTCACACGTGTTGGTGACCTTTGTTCCCATTCACAAATCACCACAACACATGTGATCGGTGAAAGCTGTATTTTTATTCTTTTTTTACTGAAGAGGTAGTGCAAAATCTAGTTTTTTGCACAGAAATTTGTCATGTGTATCTAGACATCAATGTGCATGCTGATATAAATTGGCATGCCATATCTTAACCTGCTTGATATGTATGAAGTATTGGTGGATACATCATAATATTGGCCAAACACAGTTGCTGCCAAGTTCCGCAGTACATTATTGTTCCATGTCTTCCAAGAAGAGGTCTTATTTTAGAAAAAAAAAGCTTATCCCAAACTTCAAATTTCACCTGGATACTTGTTTTGTGTTTATTAACAAATTTGGAAGTTTGACCTTTGTTTTTTATTCAGTTTTACAAAACAATAACATGTGATGACAATGTGCATATGTTGCAAACATTACCTGGAAATGTCAAACTTTGGCCTCTGTTTGATTAATTTTTCCAAAACAACAACATGCGATGACAGTGATATACAAATGTTGAAATCATTACTGGATATGTCTTCTATAGTCCTGTGACAGTGTAATTATGTTATGCTACAGTGGGAACATGTTTTTCATCAGCTGCATGAATAGAAGCTGCTGTATGTAGTGTTCACTAGTAATTTTGTGAGAAAAATAGTGAATAAAAAATTAATCGCCTGGTTGATTGCCTGGG
The DNA here is from genome assembly GCA_023653785.1 of Ophioderma brevispina. NCBI lineage: Eukaryota > Metazoa > Echinodermata > Ophiuroidea > Amphilepidida > Ophiodermatidae > Ophioderma > Ophioderma brevispina. The sequence continues at coordinate 13,679 of JAMKCH010012530.1, read as the reverse complement.
GCACTAAGAAAATTCATTGAGCAATTAAAAGATTATACAAGCTTGTGTAATTGGGCAAATTGAATATTTTGAAGGAAAATAATTGACTCTAGCTTATATTTTGAATAAAACATATTTTTTTTATGTAAATTGAAATGCGAGGGTGCATGTGGTCTAGTGGATTGAGCGTCCGACCCACACCCAAAGGTTGTGAGTTCGAGGCCTGCTGCGGGCAATGTGTTGTTGTGCCTTGAGTAAGGCGTTTTAACTCAATTACTCCTCTTCACTCAGGTGTATAAATGGGTACCAGGATATTCTGGGAAGGTATACAACTTTTTGTGCTGGAAGAGTGGGCGAGGCCCCACAAGCAAAAATTATACGTAAGGAAGTATGGCCCAAACGCCATGGACAGAGAGATGGGCACATTTACAATTTTGCTTTAAAAAAAATTTCACTTTTTTTGTTTTAAATGTGAATAAAATTTTTGGACCAGCCTAAAACTGGTAACCTTCAAAGGTTCCCAGTTTTAGACTGGTCCCAGGCAAGCCATCAAAAACTTAAATTGATCAGCATATTTTTAATCTTCACTAAACAGAGTCTGGCTCTTTTTTTCACTCACAGAATCTGCCGATGGATTAGCTGTAACTTACCATACCATTTCCAAAGCATACTCCACAAACAGTGCTTGGTATATATAAATGGGAGATTCCAAGAGAATCCTGTCATTTACAGAAACTAGGAGCCAGGGCAGTTTGGAGAAGTCGGGCAGGTAAATTGTGCACTTTCACTTCACCTGCATTCCAAGTTTCCACTCTTGTTTCAAACACTTCCAAGAATCTACGCATAAAAGAAATTGCACCAACACACCTCTCTTTTAAGAAGAATTTCAAGTAGTGGTGACACAATTTTGACCCACGAATGTAAGTGGGAGCATAATGCCAGAGCTGTCACCCTTGTCACAGAAAAATCCATTGCGGAATCTTCTCATGAGGTTTACAATGGTCAAATGATTTGTATGTTCTAGCGCCCTCTATTGCCAAATCTCCATAGAGATTTATATAAAACAGTTTAAAAAGTAAACATTGCATTGTATTATGTGATAAAAGTTGTGGAATTTGCACAGGATGTTGCTAATGTTAACAAAACAGGAGTGTCAACTGTTTCCCTGTTGACATTATTGGCTTTTACTCTGGTTTTTTGACTAATATGACTTTCAACACTGGCAACATTAGAAAAATTAACAGTGTAATCTAGTCACATGAGTGACAAATCACCAGCAATTGTCAACTGTAACATATTCATCCTATCCAACAAAAAACTGGTTTTTAGCACAAATTGCTAAAAATCATTGTTTTTTTAACCTATATAAGTTATCTTGTTTTCGCCCTCCTATGATGTTCACCCCTCTTAAGGATTTTACTCTGCGCTGCCCCTGAATCATACATGGTAGAACATAAAATAATAATTGTGGAAGAGTACTGGACAGTAAGCACCCACAGAATTGGCCTGCTTTAAGTCCACGACCCTGTTACAATTACAAAATTTGTAGTTTGGTAAATGATGACTTCTTGTACAATACTGGCAGAGGCATGTGTGATCTTTCCGTGTGGTGTGGATAAATGTCACCCAACATCCCCTGTATATGACAATCTAAAATTAATAGTTTTTTAGCGATAACTCTTTTTTGAAAGCAATATTATTCAAGAAAACAAAATCAACTTTATTAAAGAAGTTTTGGAAAAACTGAGTTTTTCACGAGGACGCCTTTGTTTTTAAGAATGAAACCCAGATACAACTGTAGATAAACATAGTTTTTCGTGATAAACTAGTTTCAATCCCAAGTTGAAAAAACATTTTTTGAAATTTGATACAGTTTTGTGGATAAACTCAGTTCATTTAGCCGTCAATCGTCATTATTTATTCATTAAATGAGTTTCTTGCTTGAAAATAGCTTTTCACGTAAAACATAAGTTTATCACAATACATGAGCATTTGCTTCCCATCCCTGTATCCTTAAAATGCAATGAAAATTCAAGGCATCTGTCTTTTCTGTCATATGTAATATGGTTTCATACAGATTAAACACTCAATACATTTCTTCTAGCTTTATTTGGCTACAGAATGTCTTAAAGTGAAAACAAAAGGTTATTCTTGTGCTTATATTTTATAAAACAGGCTGAATTGTGCCTATTTGTTTATAAACTTTTTTAATTTTTTAGGGACCCCTGTTAAGTGAAATCTCTTTTGCACCTTTTAAGTTTGAGACTTGCACTAACACATTCCCCAAGCAAAATTATTAAGTGTTAATATGTGTGACTTTACCAGAACATTATCTACAACAACTACCCTTGGTATAGTTCACCAGTGGTGTTATATGACAGGGAAATGACCCCAGGTCAATACCTGCCACAATGCTAGTTTGGTTTCATAAGCCAGTGGTACTTTTGTCTCTACCTCACTTCCTCGTTTCACATGCTAATAATCTGGGCTTCATTAATTAACAACTTTCAATAATATACGTCACATTAGGATTTCTAATTTCCTCACATAGTGCAGCTATGCGTAGTACTGTGGTAACTTCTTTGTGACTATATGGAGTACATATATCTACACGAACTATATTCCTTCCCAGTATAACCAGTTATACCACTGTGGACTCCTGGTGTGAGTATGTAGTAACCCACTATCTGCAACAACTAGGTTCCTCACAAAATAAGTATGTGGGGATACAGGTACAGTGTGTGTTTCACAGGTTAATTAACCTTGCCTTTGGAAGTATTATTTCCATTGACATTTACCCAAGGTTGGACTACTACCAAATTAAAGCTACAAAAGTAAAAATAAAGTTTGTTTGTTTTTTGCAGAATCCTGGAACAGGACAACCCTGTAGCAATCAAGACTCTGAAACAGGGTACGATGTCACCAACTGCCTTCCTAGCTGAGGCTAATATCATGAAGAAACTAAGACATGACAACCTAGTACAACTCTATGCCATCTTCTCACGAGAGGTAGAGTCTTCATTGCTTGGTACAGTTTCCACCATTTGTGGGGAGAGATTTGGTCATGATTGCCATGAATGGAAATATTCCACTTGGCTGTTGCTAAAAAAAATGGCTAACAGTTTGGAAATAGGGGCTAAAGGAGGGTGACCCATCATGGTCCCAATATTTCTTATGGTTTTTCTTCTTTAAGGTGAAGCCATCAAAAAATTTGATAAGAAATTTTGAGTTTAATCTATCCAGCTGTTTGGATAGAGGAAGCAAGTACTGATTTTTGCCGTGTACAAAATTGGCCCATAGGATCTATGTATGAATTACATGTTTGACCACATTTGACCACATTTGGAGATGTTTTTGTTCATATCATCAAAAAAAATCTTCCCTGGATCTTAAAGGTGAAACAAGAGAATTCAAATAGCAGTGGCCCTTAAAAAATCGAAAGTACTGATTTTTTGCCCCGATGTAATCTTTCCTTCAATATATCCCCATCTGAAAGGATTAAGCTGAGAATTTCCTCTTTGGTACAAGCATTGTGAAATTTCTAATTTCATATAGGAGCAAATACAAAATCAGCCTGTTTTTAATATTGAAATATAAGCAAATCAAAATCCCTTCTTTTCTCTCTTTTAATACTTTTTCTGTAGCCAATACAAGGCTACGAAATCTATTGTAAATCTATTGAGTGTCTGATCTATCGAAATTACTATTATAGCACATTTTGCCCCTCCAAAATCTCCTTGTTACACCTTTAAATTTTAATGGATACTGAAAAAATATGAAATTTCTGTTGATGCCCAAAACTCAGTTTTGATAGGGTGAAGCTGGACAAGGTTGTTGATCAGTTCACCAACCTTTAAAGGCTGACTCAGAGATTTCCCGATGAGGGCACACTCAATTTTCAAACAAATCATGTTTTTTGCATGTACATAATGCTTGTCCATATACTCTTCACTGGGTGAAATAACTAAGCTCAAATCGAAGTCCTTCATATAGAAAATTATAACTTTGTTATAAAATTCCGCATTCGGAATTTTTGTTATACATGGTATCCTATGGCACTGTTATACTGTGCATAAAGGTTTACTGCATGAAAACGGAAAATCCGATTCATTCTTTAGTTCTAGATGACTATTTTTATTATCTACTCAAAATTATTATATTTCAAAATCTCTGAGTCAGCCTTTAAATACAAATGCCATAACAACAATGAATTGCTTAATTTTTCTTTTCATTGTTGCATTTTCAAGGCTCTCTCTGTACAGATGGTCAATTGTCATATTAGTAACCTAATATAGATTTTCAGATAGACCAGAAGATCAGTTGAATTTGCGATCTATCACTGTTGGTAGGTAGACGTTTCATATAGAAGTCCCATGGATGCAAATGAGGTATGACAATTGATTCCGTCATGCGCTGTAGGACATTGTGTAGTAGCGCTTGACGGAATGAATGGCAATACCTCATTTGCATCAATGGGACTTCTATATGAAACATCTACATGTTGGTAAACGTCAAATCAGCCACTAAACTTGTTTTAATACTCAGCCAAATGCAACATAAACAGGACTGTTGTACTTCTATAAATACTATAGCATGCAGGCATCTAATCTGAACCTCTCTCTGTCATCTAATACAGGAACCTATATACATTGTGACAGAGCTGATGGTTAATGGTAGCCTTCTAGAGTACCTCAGAGATGGTATGGGTAGAAACCTTAAGTTACCACAGCTTGTTGATATATCAGCACAGGTAGGTTGGGCTTCTCATTTAAGGGGATTTCATGGTATAGTAATATTTAGACACAATAAAATGTACATTTTATCTAATAATTTGCTTATTTTTAAAAGAGGTAGTCTTGCAAGAAATCAGAGTACATGGCCAGATTCTTACTCACATGTTAGTCTATACGGCGCTCACCATTTCTATCTACTAACCACAGTAGTCTACTGTCATAATATATAGCCATGGGTCATTTTTTCATAGAATCCCTTATACATGGGTAATTTTTGTTCGCCTGCAAATTGCAGGAGGCGCCCGTACCATTCTCAAATTCTTCTGTATTACCGTGTGTTTGTGTTTGCAATGTTAAAGTTTCCAATGAAGTTTCTCATTCGAGAAGTTAAGTCCAATTGCTGCAGAACTTGGATCCTAGAATCCCCCCCTTGACACCAGTTCATATGATGATGTCAAAGTCACATCCAATGGCAAAGGGTCATTGAGGTAAAGTTATAAAAGGGCTGAAAACATCAAATTGCCTCATTCAAGAAGTAACATCCAATTGCTAACAGATTTGGATCATAGATGCCCCTTGGGAACCTTCATGAGATCAAAGGTCACATACCAAGGTCAAAGGTCATCTGAGGTTAAGTTATGAAATGGGCTGAAAACATCAAATTGGCATTTTTTTTAAAGGTTGAAGTCCAATTGCAACCACACTTGGGCCATACATGCAACAGGGAACATCAATCAAGTGTCCTCTGAGGTCAAGTTATAAAATAGGAGTGAGGGAAAGGTGGACCGTGAAAGCAGGCGACACTTGTGGTTTGAGAACCACTTGTTTTATGAGAAAATTGTGAAAGATGGGCATATATTTGAAGCAAAATCCTTAGAAATGGGTACCTCTTTTTACCAAATGACTCTTAGAAATGGGTGTAGGGTTGCGACCCCTCAGCTGCTCATCCCCGACCAAACCAAATCTGACTCCCCCTCATGGGAATATATACAGGGCTAGTTGTGATGCAGTAGCTGCAAGATAGGGCTTCAAAGAACACAGTTATTAGGTATATAGTGATGTGTGTCCTCTATAGTATCTACCCTAATGGTTTCTATATTTGCCCACTAGGTGGATAGAAGGTAGATATGGTGTGGACATTTCTGGATTAGACACTTCCTATCAACCCTGCAGGTACTACACTGCCAACTTAATAGTAGATAACAAATATATGCCCAAAATATCTAAAAAACTAAATTTTCCATGAGAAATGCCGTATGCGCTGAGAGCCGGCGTAACCACGTAGCTACTCCGCAATGGTGCAGACAGCTGCTGTGTGTACAATATCTGTCTAGGCGGCAAAAAAACCCGGGGAATCCTGGCTTGCGAGTATACGTCTAGTGGGTAGGTAATCTAAGTCTACTTGGTTGCAGCTATGTAGCTACTTCCATGAAGAATTTGCCGTATAGATACTGTAGAAGAGCTACATCACTGTATACCTAATAACTGTGTACTTTGGAAGCACTATCTTGCAGCTACTGCATCGCATCTAGCCCAGTATGTATTGTGCAGTAGCGGTCGCAGTAGACACGGTGTAGCGACGCGATAAGAATCTCATCCCTGTAACAGCTGAGGTGTTAATAAGCGAGTGGAAGCGAAGCTCTTATAGACTAACGCGTATACACGTATGAAAGGGGCTATTGAAAATCTATAGTCCTGTGACAGGTTTACGAAATGCCGACCCTCATTTGATCCCCCTTTTCGTTCTTACCATTAACTAATACGGAGTTAAAAATCAACAGGTACCGGACGGGATTCGCCATTTTTATATTGTAATTTTAATTTGTAGTCCGATATTCAACAAATAATTTTGTTTTCTTGCAAATTTATTTTTATCTACTTGTTTTCTAAACTTAAACCTATGATAATGTTGTGCTGATGTTTTAAAAATTATGCTTGGAATAATTAAACAACACAATATTTTCTAGATGTTCAAATAAATTTGGTATATGTTTCACCAATAGATGGTGCCCTTTTAAATTCATAATTTCTTCAGGGGAGGGCGGCCAAGAAATCCTAATTTTAGACGTTGCCATTGGTTTAACACGTAAAAGCGAGATCTTGATGAAAAATTCTGAATTTTTTATGTTGTCAGGGCTGGTTGGATTACGGCAAACAAACATTTTTTTGACCAAAGCTGTCATACTATTCGGCTAGGAAGTAGAAAGAATAAATACGACTTAAATTTTCTATGGCAAATATGACAGAATGAAAGTGTATCTGAGCGCTCGCTTCTCAGGTTCTAGCTGCATCATTTTACATCTAGCATCTGTCTCTCTTAAAATTGTTCTAGAAGTAACTTCAATAATATAATCTTTACGTCATACATGTTACAGATAGCAGCAGGTATGGCAGTACTAGAGAGAGAGAACTTCCTACACAGGGACTTAGCAGCTCGTAATGTGCTAGTAGGAGAAAACAATATAGCTAAGGTAGCTGACTTTGGTCTCTCAAGACTCATTGAAGACGAGATCTACCAAGCTAGAGAAGGTAACACTTAAAATAAATCAATTACTCATCCAGATTGTAGTGTTCATGGTCATTTGCCGTAAGGTTGGGAATCAAATACGGCAGATTTATCACAATTTTATTTCCCACAACATGTTAGATATGGTACACAGAAACTTTGAACTCAGAGGGTTGAAAGCACACATTACAAACCCACCATTCTAATGTGGACATTCATTGCTGCCCCAGGTGACTTAGAGGTACAACGAGAGATTTTTGAGGCACCCAAATATTGTGTCATAATAGTAATTTCATATAGATTAGACACTCAATAGGCTTCTTACCTTGTATTTGGCTTTTGAAAAGTCTTAAAGAGAGAGAAAAGGTGATTTTGATTTGCTTATATTTCAATATAAAACATAGGCTGAATTTCGTATTTGCTCCTATACGAAATTAGAAAATTCAAAATTTTTGTACCAAAGAAACATTTCTCAGCTTAATCCTTTCAGATGGGGATATTTTTGATGGAAAGCTTTACATCAGGGCAAAAATCAATACTTTCAATTTTTTAGGGACACCTGTTATGCGAAATCTCTCGTTGCACCTTTAAAGAACTCAAAATTGACTGGCAGGCAGTCAAACTGACCAAGTGCGACATCTGACATGCTTTTTCAGATTGCATCACATGTGGTTTGCTACTCAGGGCTGAATAAATCCTAAAGTTAATAAATGTAGAATCAGTACGATAAATTACATTTGATCTAAAATCACTATGTGCAACACTTATGAACCCTTCTGTAAGGTGGACAACCTTGTAAAATGCATTTCTTGAACAGAATAACACAAGAAGTCATTTTGGTAACCAGTATGCAAATTTTGAGTGCAAGCAGTGTATTCGGTCAAACCTGTAAAAAGAATCGAACAATGTCAAGTAATTACATGCTTTACAGAAGATTGACTCTTATTTGATAGAGAACTCGTATATGAAGAAGCCTCTAGGTGAGAAAGACGTATGTAATCAAAACGCACAAACACACATACGCACTAAAACACATTTCTAGCTAATATTGTGTTGTCAACCGGACAACAATTGAAAACACTGTGAGCCTTTTTTGTTAAAGGTGCTGTCGATAGCCTTTGGCCCCCTCCTGACATACCCAGAAGTAGGATCAATTTTGATATCAGATGAAAGGCCCTATTTCTCATTGTTGTCCTGAAATTTCAGCTTTCAAATCCATTTAATTCTCAAGATATGGATAAAAAACTACCATTTAGGGTAACATCAATATTAGCACAGTAGTGCAAGGGGCGTTGCATTAGCATATTGCGTCTAGCATCAAAAATGCAAAGTGGTTTACCACGGTACTTGATGGTCAGTGTGTACATGTGTCCGGCTCTCAGATCAAGTAGAGTAAGTACATGATAGAAAAAATCAGGAACAAACAAGCCACCTTTAAGGCTGGGAACCTCAACTCTATCCATAAGAGTCCATTTGCTGTAATAATATAATACATTTTTGGCTTTTCAGCATGGGGTATCGTAGTATGAGTTCTCAATCTGTGACATCCTCAGTTGTCACCAAGTCCCAGAATGGTAGGTTTTACACACACAAAATTCCCCCCAAACACACAACACACACACTCTGTTTCAGGCACAATGTCGTGTGAATTCAACGAGGGCATTAAGTACAATAGCTCCATTTGTCAGAAAGTCCACAAACACACTATGATGCCAAGTATTGGTCAGTGGCTCTTGAAATGTTATTCAGGCGACAGTCACGTGAAGAAAACATTTCAAGAGCCTTCTAACTTGATGAAAGATAAATGGGTACCCTAATACATGGAAAGCACACAGATGTATCAATGGCAGCTGTTGCACTTACAACCTGTTGCACCCAAGACTAGTATTTCACTACAAATCCAATTGCTGAGATTATGAATGACTGTTTTCCCTTAGGTGCCAAACTTCCCCAATCAAGGGACAGCACCAGAAGCGGCCTTCTACTTTTTTTGGTACCCTTTAACCATCAAGTCAGCTGTGTGGTCATTTGGTATCTTGTTAACAGGATTAATCACATATGGACGGATACCATACCCTGGTAGGTTGACATTACGAGATATTACCACTCTCAAGCTGTGATATATGGATACAATAATAATGGGGGAATGACATTAATTATGTTATACCCTTCGCACATACTCGGTATGTGCTTTAATTAGTTAAATTGGGTAGGTTTGAATTTATTTTTGTATATGATCCATTTCAAGCATGCAATATTTGCCAATCAAGATAGTAAAACTTTACGAATACCAAGATGTATACAAAGACCAAAGACATGATAAATAAAACAAAATGATAAAATACTAAGGATAACCCAAGCTTTAACAGACTTATTTCCAAAGCGGTCCTTATTGAAATCTTAAAAAGAAAGAGGCTAAAGAAAGTGGTTGCGAAGGCTATGAAGGAGGAGGCAGAGAAGGGGCTGAATGAGTTGAGAGAGAATCCAAACAAGTTGGATAAGATATAGTCACCGTCACAATTCCTTTTCTCAAATAGGCATCTACATATGCGCGCAAGAGTTGCTGCGTGTACACGCAGACTATGTATTTCCTTTACGCATGGTCATGGTTCTGTCTGGCTGGAATGCTGGCGAAGTCTTGTCGCAGAGAAAAGGAATTCTGACGGAGAGTATAGTGAAGGCAATGAAAACGGATGGAAGAGATGTCAAAGTGGTAAGATGTATGAGGGGAAGTGATGGAAAGTTGAGATTGAGGTAGAGTCTGGAAAGAGCATATGGAGAGAGTCATGAATGAGGAGAATGAGTGGGATCAGAAGGTAGAGGCTGATGTGGTGGAAGGGCCAGTTGAGAGGGTCAGTCGGGAAGAAGTGGTGAAGGCAATAAGAGAAATGAAAAAAGGAAAGGCAGCTGGACCCTCAGAGGTGAGTGTTGAGATGATTAGTGCGATTGGGGAGATAGGGATTGGTGTGATGATGGAGTTGTGTCAGAGTGTTAGATGGAGGAGGGATGCCAGAGGAGTGGGCATTGAGTGTGGTAGTTCCAATTTTTAAAGGGAAAGGGGATGCAATGAGTTGTGGGGTGTGAAGTTATTAGAGCATGCAATGAAAATTGTGGAGATAGTTCTAGAGAATAGGATTCGGAAGATAGTGGAAGCGGATGAGATGCAATTTGGGTTTATGCCAGGGATGGGAACGATAGATGCAGTGTTTATTTTGAGGAGGTTGCAAGAGGAATATCGAACTAAAGGGTAAAAGTTGTATATGTGTTTTGTAGACTTGGAGAAGGCATTTGATAGTACCGAGGAAAGTGATGGAGTGGGCAATGAGGAAGAGAGAGATACCAGAAGTAGTGGTTAGAGCAGTGATGAGTTTGTATGAAGGAGCAAAGACAAGAGTTAGAGTGGGGTCTGATTTGTTTGAGGTGAAGGTGGGTGTGCATCAAGGTTCTGTACTTTTGCCATTGATTTTTGCAATTGGGATTGATGTAGTCACAGAGAGTGCAAAAGAAGGTTTGATGAGTGAGATGTTGTATGCTGATGACTTGGTTTTAATGTGCGAGACAATGGAGGGACTGAGGGAGAAGTTTTGGAAATGAAAGGCGGCTTTTGAGAGTAAGGGTCTGAAGGTAAACCTTGGGAAGACAAAAGTGCTGGTGAGCGGGGTGGAGAGAGAGGTGGTAGTGAGTAAGGTAGACCCATGTGGCATGTGTGGGAAGAGGGTGAAAGCAAATTCAGTGTGGTGTGGGAAATGGATCCATGGGCGATGCACAAATATGAAGAGAGTGACCCCAAGTTTGGCAAGAGATTTTATGTGCGGAAGATGCGAGAAGGGAGCTGGAGGGATGGTAGAACAGGAGGAAAGGTTGTGTGATGAGGTGGAGTCTGTGAAGGAGTTCACATACCTTGGGACAAGGTTAGAGGGGGTGGTGGATGCGAGGTGGCTGTGACAGCTAGAGTAAGGTATGGGTGGGTGAAGTTCAGGGAATGTGGGGAGTTGTTGCAAGGGAAAAGATATCCTTTGAAGATTAAAGGAATGGTGTATAAGAGTTGTGTGAGATAAGTGATGCTGTATGGGAGCGAGACGTGGTATCTGAGTGAAAATGAGATGGGGATTCTGAGGAGGACAGAGAGCAATGATAGAAGCGATGTGTGGTGTGAAGTTGATGGATAGGATGAAGACTGAGGACTTGATGCAGATGTTGGGTTTGGAAGAGGCGATGGACCGGTTGGTAAAGGCGAATAGTGTACGTTGGTATGGGTATGTGTTGAGGAAAGATGCCTTAAGAAGGGCTTTTGAGTTCGAGGTGGGAGGTTTGAGGAGGAGGAGACTTCCAAAGAAGACATGGAAGAAGCAAGTAGAGGAGGAGAGTAGGAGGGTTGGGTTGAGGATGGAGGATGCTTTGAATCTGGTGAAGTGGAAAGGAGTAAGGGCGGTTGCTGCGAGTGTGAGGTGAATCCGGCCACCCCCGTTTACGGGGACAAAACCGGATTTAAAACTTTGGTTTTACTACTACTAATAAGGAACGTGTTAAGACAAGATAAACTATACATTCATGTGATCTAAATGCCAATTTTTAAAAATTTTTTGAAAAGTAGATTTCAGTGAGATTGAATTTATGTTGTCAGGCAGCCTGTTCCTGTCTTTGACAGAATTATTATGATGAAATGAGGTATGGTATCGCAAGTCATCTTTATCTTTGTTACTTGAATTTAAAATCACTACCCCTTGTATTACAGTGATGAAGCAGGGATGTAGCTATGCCGGTCGGCTATGATCAGCACTTGCTCCCACCAACCAGCACAAAAGGTCATTTGGAAGGTTGCCAAATGGCTCTTTACGTCAGTGAAATGAAAAATTACCGCGTAAATTAAACTCAAAGTTTGTCCATAAGTGAAGTAAATTTTAAGGTTTACACCCGGAACTCAAAAGTAGTCTTGCTACAACCCTGTGATGAAGACTGGAAAGTTTATCAATTCTCTTTCATATACTCCGGACTGGTATCATGGAATATATTAAAAACATGATTCAAACAAAGCTGTTCAGCTCTAGTATTGATGTTCAAAATGCCCCAAATTTGGAAATTTTGGCCCAAAGTAACCAGAATTTGGAATTTTGATTATGTGGTTTATTCTGTTAATGGAATAAACCACACGACAGAGTAGGTGGTAAGGGTATAGCATAATTATGCCATTACGACTGTCAAAAAGCTGTACCAATAGAGGTCTTTCACCTCACTCATAACCTATAACAAAAGGTGTTAGTTCCCGTAGTATTCCTCATTCAGATTAATTTAATACCCGAACTCAAAGTACTTGTGCTATTCAAAGTGTGACCCATACTTTTATGCATACATATCCAACATGCATGTCATTCTTTAGATTTAGAAAGTCTCCAGAAATTTGGAATGGACTTTACCATTTACCAAGATGGCCGCTAATCCGAAAGGTGGAAGACCTCTATTCAATCCTGTGTTTGTCTGGCTTTTATCCTTTTCACCACTGTGATTTGTATCTCCTTTAGGCATGACCAACCAACAGGTGCTTCAGCAACTTGAGCGTGGCTTTCGCATGCCCAAACCTGACATATGCCCCGACTCGCTCTATAAAGTAATGCTGAACACTTGGCACAAAGATCCTATGAGTCGGCCGACGTTTGAATTTCTGCATTCTTTTCTCGATGACTACTTTGTATCCACTGAACCCAACTATAAGGAACCTGAATAAATATAGACACTTCAGTTTTGGTAATGTGATACCAAATGGAAATCCATTCATTTCAATGCAGTGCGGTCATTCTCACAAGGTTTCAACAGTCATTGCTTTCCATGTGCAAACAGCTGAAAGCTGTACATGTTATTTTGTCAAAAAAAGGCATTTCCGAGAGATTTTAGGTGCAAAGTCCCATTTTAGTGTCAGCTTCAAACCTTAAGCAAGCGTGTAACACAGAAAGGTAGAAGCTACTTTAAGTTAAAGGGCCATGGCCCGATCGCCAATAGCCTCATCACCAGAATCCCAGATTTTACCGGAACTGTTCAAAATTGTGATATCAGAAGAAAGCTACCATTTTTCTCATTTACCCTGTGAAATCATAGGACTAATGAATGTTTGGTTTGGAAGTTATGAGCGAAAATGTACAACATTTTGGTCAACAAAACTCATTTTCGACAGTATTATGTGGGACTTTCAAAGTCACATTTTAACTCTCACATCAAAAGGGATTGAAATATCAGCACAAAACTTTACAGATGGGGTTTCTCAAGATGAAAACTTTATAAACGTAAATCGGGCCATCCATCCCCTTTAATTGATCAACCTCTTTCAATTTGGCTTTAGACTCTTCAGTCTAACTTGATCAGCATTATCTAAGGCAATAATTGGGCAAGGTGATGCCCTCAACACAATCACATGTAAACTATTCAGATTCAACAAAGCTTGTGCTTGTTTTGTTTCACAAACTTTTTGC